>JANVCH010111958.1:0-13765 GCA_025505405.1 Epizoanthus rinbou | reverse complement strand
TATAAACACAGAAATCTGCATGAGGATTGGGAATATGGAGAAGTATTGTAGAGGACGAGAGATACCAGGGAGAGACGCGGCCGGTTTTCACATGATAGCGAATTATCAAGGCCTCTGTTTATGTTATCTGCCTCAGCATTCGGCTTCGACAGATAACACAAACCTCGGCCTTAATAATTCTCGCTATCATGCTCAACCTCATCCAATAATTGGCCGCGCGGAGGTACGACTTTTATCTTCGAGTGTTGAAAATATCCTCACGAGTGAGCAAAGCCATGTAATATCCTTTATTTATTGATCAGGTAAAATGTAGGGGTCCCTGTCTAACCTTGTACATTCCCTTTGCAGTTGGCTGTACCAAAAAAGATGGCGACAATGAAATGAAGGCATTATTATTCGTGAATTTAAAAACAAATCATTTTAAAATTGACCATAATAAAAAAGATGGCGACTGGTACATTTACCCATAATCCTTAGCGCACGAAAACCCTAAGAACACTCATAGAAATGCACTGAAAAGTCCTAAAAACTTCAAACCTAACATTCACAATGTTTTAGTACAGGGATGAATTTCGCAAAAATATATGGCTTTCTATCTGCATATATTTTGCGTTAGGTTTGCAATGTATTGTGGTTAAATGTACAGCCGCCATTTTTTTTATTACTGTCATTTTACGAGTTTGTACTTGTTTACATTCGTCACGCTGCATTCTTCAATCACTCGCTCGCTCTCGTCAATGTAATGAAACCGTAGCTGCACACATAGCAACAGATTTTGAAGTTGTTACTACATTTCAATACGCTAACTACCTGTTTAAAATTATCCATCTTGCAAATGATCATACACAGATCTAGACGTACTGGCTACTCATGTACACTCTTGGAACATATACTTAGTCATCGAAAACAGAAGTAAACAGCTACTTTAGGTTAACTGTCACATTTATATAACCCCATGAATATTAACATTTCGGAAACTTTCACCTCTCATACCATTGTTTTCTACTTGTGAGTTTCTCATACATGAATTTTCAGAGGTTATAATTTCGTTTACAAAACACGATGATTCAGGTAGTTTATCTGCCATAAAAGTTATCATTTAGATATATATAACAACACGAGCAGTTACAAAATAAACAACTGGCCACCATACTGTTTGGTGAAGATCAGTTAATCTTCCTGAAGCATTGCATTTAATGAAATATTGACCTCGGTGAATCCTGTCTTAAGAAGCTCACAAACAATTCACGATATCATATCTAGTACATGTTCACATCTCAGGCAGTCTAGTTGCCATACGAATACCATCTCCTACATTTGCTAAGGCCCTGATAGCCTGATGTGTGCAATACACACTGTGGGGGAGGGGGTGCATTTTCTTTCAGAATAATTTTGTCTTCTTCTAACATATATACTGTATCCAAATTTACTTATTTTCAGTTTGACAAAGTCCCATCACCATCACCATGGACATATATTTGACTGATTTATGTGATCGTTTGACATCCATAACATTTGAAACAAGTAATGAAGATATTGGACAAGCACAGTTTTTGTGCCAAGTAGAACGTGGGACGCAAAGCTTTCGAAAGTGATACGTCACATATCAGATACGTTTTCGTGCTGCGAAAAATGCAGTGTAAACACCAAGCGACACCGCTCAGTGAAATTTAGTAACTTTTCAGAAAATATATACTTTATTGAACATTGTGGAATAGTTCGCGAGTTACGTTCATTTCAAACAATGTATCCTTAAACGAATACAAATGAATGTATTTATGTAGTTTTTAAATCTGCCATCAGTTTTAAAAAAAACTTGAAATCGAGGACGAGCTTATTGTGCGCGTGTCGTTTCATTGTTGAATCAGTTTATATTTATCGACCAATCTGTCAATGAATTTGTTTGTCTAAAATTGTTTAAAATGCTAGTATATTAACCGCAATGGCCGTGTCATGCATGAAAGCTGTTGTTGTGTCCGCTATACAGTTAAGTGTCGTCAAATTTGACCGACCTTGTTTCTCGACTTTTTTATTGTCTACTGCATGTTACTTATGCTAGTAGTACATGCATGATTTACATGTATAATATATGATATATGTACGTCACAATTGTTTCCAGGTGCTAACTTTGGTTCATACAGATACCAGTCTTATAAATTGAACCCAATATAAGGTCCTTTATATGTAGAAATTGCAGTCACGCATATTAAAATCCTCTTTTTTCCCCCTATGTTTATGTGTTTGTTAGTTTGTACTTAAACTTTTCTTGATTTTTTGTGTATTGTCTCTTTTCTTTTAAATTAATAGGCAACAAGTTAATTATCTTCGCATGGCTCAGTCATTTAGCTCGATTAGCCTTTGCTATTTCTAAATGGCTGTGCTCTAATCAACCGCAAACAATATCCTGCCAATATACCTACTCAATCATGTAACTTCAAGAGCACAATAAAAAAATTGTTGTTGTTGTTGTTTTGGACAATTTTAGCCTTAAATCATTTTAGTCACATTGTTTTTCTTTGTTGAATTTCCTTAAGTCGCCTAAAGTCGCATTGCTTCATCCTATTGATTTTCCTTTAAGTCGCCTTAAGTCGCCTTAAGTCGACTACTACTGGCTAATAAATAAATAACTTAAGGACCCGAAGTAGGCCTAACCATAGTAATAACATAATTCGGGTTAAGTCAAGATAGCTACACTGAGTAAAAACCCGTATATATGATAACCTTCCTGAAATAAGAAGTCAAGATTGACATTTGGCATCATTAGTTAATATTAGTTATCATTAACTTTATTATCTATCATTATATATATGAAACCAGCGGATGGTGCTTATGGCGCGCTCTGATTGGTTAGTCAAACTACGAATATGCAGTGTTATTCGCCTCTGAGCATTCGTGATGAAACGAAACAAAATGGCGTCCCTTTTCGCGGAATTTTCGCAAGCTGAAATTCAAATTCAGCTCTATGCGTTTCTTTCTTCTTGGGTTCATAAATGTGAAAGTATTGTGGCGTAATAGTGAAATGGCGGGACAATTGATTTCACAATTTACTAACGTCGCACTTAACTTACCGACAAATCCAACGTGCAGTCTCTGATAATAGCGTCGACATCGATCTTGACAAGCCGTAGACATGCCTGTGTCGCCTTCGATCCTCGTAATTTCTTAGTGCAGAATTGTGTGGCTTGTGCTTTTGAGACGGCAGCTCGCTTTGCTCTGGGTTCATGTTCAAACGATGACAGATCGAACATGTTGAAGTCTCCTTCATCCGAGTAACTTATGGCTCGTTTTCCAATGTTAATTACCTTTTCTAGTTCGGGTTTGATTTCTTTTCCAGCGTTATTTCTAAGTGCTTTATACTCGGTGACTTTCTCATCAATGCACTGTGCGGGACCTGTTGTTTGACACTTGCAGGTTCTCACTGTAAATGGGTCGTTTGGTATCGGTGTAGGAGGCGAGTCGAAATAACTGTTGGGGTGTGCTATGCTGTGCAAACAAAATCCAAAAGAAAAATAACTAAATAATTATTCATTGCAACTTTTCAAAATGCGCGCACAAAAGATTAAGGTCATTCCTTAGTTTTGCAGTGCGCAGCTCTACTGCGCATGATACCAAAATCTAAATTGTTATTAGTTATTATAATTTGCTATTACACATTAGTCTTTGTGACCAAATGTTATGGATGGAAAATATACTTATCTATATATGTTGGTTTCTATTTCGGAGGAATGATCATTTATTGAATCACATTTATTTAACTTTACTTCTTCAAATTGAAAACCTTTTGCTCTTATAGTATATCGTGTGATTACGTACAACAGGCCAGACTGTTAAACACTTGCAGCACGCGCTGTAGTTATGGTTTGATAAAGCCCCCACCCCACCCCCATACACTCCCATAGTTGCTGAAAGACGCGATGGCCTAGTGACTAGTGCGTCGGACTTTAATCTTTTACTTCGCAATGTCCTTGGGCAATGCAAGACATTTATTCTCACAATGCGGCTTCGCTCCACGTACTCAGGTTTATAGGGTAACTGGCAAGTTGTTGAGGGACAAACCTGACAAAATGCTGGGGGGTAACCCTGTTATGGACTAGCATCCCATCCAGGGGGGGGTAATAATACTCCCTGTCACTTCATCCTACAAAGACCTACTCCAGCGGGTCCTTGAGTCGCTTTAAGTCGCCTTAAGTTACACTAAGTCGCCTTATGTTCCTTGAAACTTTTAGCTTAAGTTGCCTTGAGTTGCCTAAAGTCGCATTGATCTATCCTATTAATTTCCTTTAAGTCGCCTTGAGTCGCGCTAAGGACCCGGAATAGGCCTCTAAGAAAAGTGGAGTTAAGCGCCTGTTCTGATGAACTATGTTGGCTTCTCCAATCCTTGGTTGAAGCAATTTTTTTTTTAATTTTTGTTTTGTTTTACTGCTCAATAGGATATTTGGAAATTCAATCGTGCACTTTGAAAGGTTCTATTTACCTGTGAAGCTTTCCAAAGAGGTTGATGTTGCCTCCCAGAGCATCTTTAAACTCATCATGGGGGTTGTTATTGTAATCGCCACAGAGACCTTCATGAGAGCCCAGTTTAGGCGCGTGTACGTACACGTTCATTCCCCAGTAGCTTCTTTGTGCTCGAATACGTGCCCCGGATTGAAGAATAATCTAGTATAAGAGTTAAAAAAGCAATGGCAATTGGTGAAAATTAAGTTTCTTAGCAATCGCACTTGCAATATAAAGAAGTGACAGTTTTAGTTCGATTATTAGAATCTAAATGTTCTTCCAAATTATCCATCTGTTTCAACACCGTTCTGTGACTTGGAAACAAGCCAGAACCAAAGCTGGCAAATGTCAGGCTGCCAAGCTGAAGATAAGGTCATGGGGAGACGGCAAAACAACTTTAAATAACTTAATCATATATCAAACCGTGGATGTGAATGTTGAAATCAATTACTGAATGACGATGTATTTAAACAAAGTGCATATATGTAAAATTATATAATTTCAAACTTACTTCATAAGTAGCACTTCCACCCGTAATTAGTTCTTTAATGCTTGTCCCCGGAGCAAGGCGACCTTTGCTTAAGATTCTCTTGACGAGGGGTGTTCCTCTACTAGGGCGTGTCTTAAGATTGTTGCAGACCTCAAACTCAATGACGTCATTGTGATCCCTGATGACCAACCCGCAGATGCATGAGACAACTCTTCCACAAATCCATTGTCTGGTTTGCACCTGTAAGCGTTGAGATCATAAAATTCAATTGTACGTCAGTTGTTGTGTGTTGTAACAGATTCTTAATAGGATATACGTATACCTTAAAATGCTGACTGATTATAAGCCTCCGGTAGTAACGTTCGCTGGGGCTACGCCAGGATCCCCCCCCCCTCCCCCGCACTTCGTGCTTGTTTTTTTGTTTCGTTTTGTTCGGTTTTAAAAATGGTTCCCAATTCGAATTGGAGCTGCGGTAATTCTACAAAACCCTTACGAACTTGTACAAGCCTAAGATTTATATAAAGCAAAATTCTATGGAATACGCATAATAC
Organism: Epizoanthus rinbou; assembly: GCA_025505405.1. Lineage (NCBI taxonomy): Eukaryota > Metazoa > Cnidaria > Anthozoa > Zoantharia > Epizoanthidae > Epizoanthus > Epizoanthus rinbou. Next base: position 8,230 of record JANVCH010111958.1, on the reverse strand, counting down.
CTCAAAGTGACGCTTCGTGTTTTTATAAAAGCTGAAATCTCCGAGCCCCATGAAATTGTAGTATTTTCTGGAAGGAAATATAAAAGACAGTTAGTTAACTGGACAACGATGATTACATTTACTGAACCGTAACTCCTGATATAGTCACTTATTATTGAAAATTTACGGTTAAAGTTATTAATGTTTTTCTATTGTAACATATACGGGAATCCGGGCGTTTACGAGCAGCTACAGTGCATGATTCGTGGAAATATACCAATAAGCAACAAGGAGAAACATTGAAGACTACAACTGCCTCAGATCGACGTAGAAATTAATCTCACCCGTCAAACGTCCTATAATGCGGATCGCCTATTGCAGAACACATCTTGATCTGTGTGTCTAATACATTGACCTGCAAAACATGCAAAAAGTATGTTGAAATCTTACATTTCATGTTATTGTTGTCGTCAACAACCTTACTTTTATAATTCGAATATATTGAAAGATTTTAGGGCGTGGAACCCGTGAACATAATTTCACCCATAAGGTCATGCAGTTGAATGCAAAGACATTGGCGAGGGAAGTGGGGGGTGGGAGGTGCAGTCCCAAGTTGGACCAAGTTAGTGTGAGAATGGTGTGGAGATCACACAAAATCTCGGGAGGTGGTCTTGGGACATGGTCCCAAGAAAATGTATGAAATCAGATATTGCAAGATTGCTTCAGGTATCATCTGAGGCGCTCCGTTGTTTACATGTACATGTATGGTGCAGTTTATAGAAGAGCGCCTTTACCCCCGCCTTTACGCTTTCCTTGTTCTGATGTGACAAGACAGTCCACGGTTCGATTACATTTGTATTACTCACACGGATAATCCCGCAACACGGTCAATTTATCAGCACCTACCTTTATAGCTTTAAGTTGCTGACTCCAAACTTGGCTGTTGCTATTCACATTGAGAATGATCGCAGATGTTTTTTGGACATTAATTTGTCCGCATTTCGGCGTTATGCGAATAACCTTCTTGTCCATGTTTTTCAGTTCAATTTCGCACGTGTCCAACAGGAGTCCTTCGGGAACTCTGAACTGAATCTTGACGGTTGCGGGAGAGCGGATGGGAATTGTGGGCTGGATTGTGATATCGCCGCTGCCATGTTTGACTTCGCATTTGTTCAGTGTGAAAGTTGCTGGGTGCACCTGAGGAGAAAAGAAAAACTTTTATTAAAAAAGTGAAGGTGTGGGCTTCCGCTCCAACCGAATAACTTTAAAGACAGAGCATTATTTTGTATTAGTTGTGTCGGCTGAACCTGGCGCCTAAAACACCAGTGCTCCCTGGTTAACAAATGTAAATTCTGATATTGTAGATAAGATAAGATAAGATAAGATATACCAATTCAAATTTCTAAGAATTGTAAATAAAAATATACTAATTCACAACAAATTTGTAGTATATATGGCTCTTTATAAAGATCAAAAATCTTGTGACATTGCTTAGAGTGGCACTGCGATGCACGGGAAGCTGAAGAAACTTTTTTCTTCAGAAATTGATAAACTAGTAATAGTCAGTGATAAACAAACAAATTATTTATTTTGATCAACTAAAATTGTGGATTTTGAATCGGAAAGTTCACTCATTTTTCGTCTCCTGAGCCGGTCAGCGGGTACTCGTTGTGACGTCATAAGGGCCTCGTCTTAGACAGATCAATGGAGGAGGCCAATACCTTTAATTTACCCAGCATGCTCTGCGTCTTCGCATTTTTACATTCGCATCTAACCAGAGCCAATATTTGAACAGAAGTGGATCTTCTACCTTTGTAAAAATTTGTAAAATATTTCTGAACTCTTGTTACCTTGATGCCGGCGAAGAATCTTGCGCTTTCTTTGAATGCACTCCATTTGTTGTTGGGAGTTGTTACGAACCGTCCTCTGATGCGACATGAAATCTACAAGCAATAAAACTATATAAGTCTATAATAATAATAATAATAATAATAATAAATATATTTATAAAACGCGTCTTTCCAAAGTGCTCAAGGGCGCTATTCACAAGACTTGGTTAAGAAATTACATATAAAACATGCAGTTAATAGTTAAGAAGACTAAGCTAAGGTTACAAAAATTACGTATATAAAAAAATTGAGCTAAAAGACTATTTGGTAAACAAGTGAGTTTGAAGACAACGCTTAAAAATGTCTAAAGAGTTGGCCATCTTGATTTGCGTCGGGGGCTCATTCTACAGTCCAGGCCTGCTGCTACGAATGAGCGATCACCGTAGGATTTCATATTCATGGAAGGGACATCAAGAAGGTATCAAAGCTGGAGTGTAAGGTTCTGTGCGGCATGCACAGATCATCAAACCTCTTGCGACACTTTTCTATTTAGCTTTCCGCATTTTTTATGGAAAAATTAAAAAGATGTATTTTAAAGAATTTAAATTATGTTTCTTTCCTCGTTGTATTTGTAACAAGCGAGAAAAACTGGCTTTTGCCATTTGCTCAAACCCGAGTATCCCCAGGGACACATGCGTTTCAACTGGAAACCATTAAAGATGAATATTCTAAACTGTTGTCACATCTGTTACTGAAAATACTGTTGCCATGGAAACAAACTATACCCTGGACACAAGATTGGTAAAATATTGAAAAGTGTTCTTCAATACCTCTTAAAACATGTCATAACATGTGCGCATTGTATCTTAAAAGCTGATTTAGGAAGCGTAGTTTATGATCCCCCTCTCCCTCCCCCCCAATCTCCCACCCTGAGATTAAAACAGCAACTTACCGAATTACCAACAGCGTAGTCACTGCCTGGCAGTTCGGCAACATAGTCTTTCCGACCAGGACATGATATAGGATTATTGTTTCCTGCTGATGTGCAGTGCTTCTGAGTGAGAGCGGGTTTGACCTGACCGTTTATGAGCCATTCCACTTCATATGTCGCTGTTTTCAGCTGAATGACTTCATCCATCAGTTTGAATTGGCACTGCAGAGTCACTTGCTGAGTGGCTTCTTGCGCTTTATAAGTGACAACTGGCCTGCCAATGAAGTCATCTCGAAAGTTTATTGCCTTTGCTGTTTGATGAAGAAAACATTGGACATATTAGAATGTTTTATCGTGAAAACAAAGTCTTTGACGATAAAATCTTTGACGATAAACTATTTACTGACAATTGATCATGGTTGGCCGGATATTGCGGTATACTTGGGTAGTTTATATTCGATTTTTCTTTTCCTTAAGGATACTTACAGGAAAAGCGCTAAAGACCCCGTGGCCCTGCCTTACCAATAGTCAGCACTCATGATTGCGTGACAGGCTACATACAGGCTACATGGCGCCCTTAGGGGAATGGCCCTTAATCTGAGTTCGTCCAAAAGTCTAAAATATGTTATCGATTTGGGGTATAAGTCTAAAATAAAGTATACTGAAAAATATTTATTTTCGTCACTGGAAAATAACTTTTTCAATCCACATATTCGGTTTTCAAGAACTGGGAACACAATACACTTACGTTTGCAGTTGGGAGGAACTCCCTGAAAACCAAGAGGACACGGAACTTTGTCACCTACAAGATAAATATCAGATGATAAATCGACAAATCGTGCTTAAACCTCAACTAATACAACCCACAACATAAATGCAATACTTTATTTCGTAAGATTTCTCATCTGAGCCCGGAGTCGAACGATTTCATACATTTATTTTCTGTATTGAATATTCCTTCACTTGTATTCTTATTTACTTTTCATTCGTTGGCGCCTGTGGCTCGAATCAAGTTCTGTTAGCACGAAAACAAGTTGGAGACAAGCGCGTGTAAAATTTCTCGAAACTAAATATTTGTTTTCATTGTTAGTGCAGTGGGGACATGTGCAGAAGACAAAATGTGGGGACATGCTTGAGTGGCCCAATTTCTAATTTCATAAATTTTAGAAGTTTCTTTCATGCATGTATTAGCAGATGCGCCTGAAACTCTACGCGTGACGTGTTAAAATGTTATTTCTTCCCGTACATGTTAGTTCTTCCTGTATGATTTCATAGCTAGTTTAAAGACATTACAATTCCTGTGTATATCTTATAAATAACATAAAACCGAATATATCCTTATGAGTTTAGCACAGGCTACCGCTTGACGGACAAAGGTATAACCGACACCGATCACCAATATAATGCATTTGAAACTATTGCTGCTGCACAGTCACTTATTCATTTAATCTTTGTATTATAGATATATCTTTGTCGTAGATTTGTAGAGTTCAGTTTGTATAGTGTAATGTTTGTTTCATTGTATAAAAAATACAAAATGAAAACACCCCTAAAATTCTTATCGAGAGCGCGCAAATCAATTTTCGCGCCATTACCTGAAATCAAGCATGCGCGTGCGGTGCGTTTCCCGCCATTTTGCTGTTCCTCTCCGTTCGTAAATTTAATATTCTATGTGTGTAGTTAACCAATAAGATTGTGATTCAGAAAATTGCACAATGTTAAGATTTAGCTGATGTTTGCCATGTACTTTATTTGGAATAAATGCAAGGATGAAATCACGTGAAATCTTTACATCTCTTGTATACAAAAGACATGAAGCAACTGTACTTACCAGCACAATATGCCATGGGACAAGCGGGAGGAGGCGACAATCTGTATATATAAAAGTTCCCAGGGCAAAAAGAAACGACAGCAATCTCCTGTGGTGGGCAGCTGACTTTGCCATTAAAATTTCGGCAAATGCCGAGGATCCCGATGCCTCCAGGAGTAGTGGGCAGAATTCCTTTGAGCCACATTGGAACTTGAGTACCGCAGCTGTTCGGTGGCACTGTGGTCGTTGGAATCGAGTCGCCGGCATCACTTTTGAATCTGTACCAACCAGCCTGAAGAGTTCGATCACAGATCGGTGTTTTTCCTTGCGCCCATTTGTTAGCTGTGCTTCTGAATGGATCGTTTATCGTTTTGTAATTGTTACACTGACCATTACAAAACGAAATTATACTAAAAGAGAACAACAAGAGAGATAATAACCGCTCATTACCAGCAAGCATCATGATTTTTAGGAAAAAAATCTTAAACTTTAACTTGCAGGTAAAAGGGAAGAATGAAGTTCTATTTAGTTGCTTGTTCTTTTATACACTTTTTACACACTAGCTCCGCCTACGAAGACCGAGAACTGTCAATCAATATATGTGCAGATTGATGCGTTCGTGATGAGGAACTGTTCTTTTTTATTGTCACTGCTTCCTCATTTCGCGCTGAAACACCCTCAAACCGCAGTCATACCAGGAGACCTTGGCAATGACCAGTCAATGACCAAGTGCAGGATGTCTCTCTGATTAATATACTCTTCAACTCTTGAGCTCTTGTATTTGCGGTAAACAAATGTCTTTACACATCACTTAATCAAACACCCACCACGAATACGAACACGAGACAGATTATTCAGTGGATAGTTGTTAACGGGAAGTAAATTAAAGCACGATCACAAAGTGAACATAGAAATATATTAATCTGATCTCTGTCATAATGAATTTTGTGTTTATGAATTGATCATGTTATCTTAGTTTTACGCATAAACATAACGAAAGCGGGTAGATCTTCTTGCCGGAACGCTATAGGAAGCTCGTGCGTACGTGCAGTTCTAGACTGGAGCCACTTAGCGCCCGTATCAGTTTCCCCTTTTCAACAAAATTTAGAAACTGACACTGGTCGAATGAACTTTACTTCTTTGTTGTTTGAACTGCAAGCAAATAACGCAAGTGAGCAATCTAGTTCTGATATTATGTTTAGCTTTACAAGCTGACTGGGCCAAACACCGCATATTCGTATTTCAGAGCAATATATAATGACTATAGTTATTCTTCAGAACAAATTCCAAATAATATTCTCAACAAAATAAACCTCTTTAACTCGTCACATTTGTGGAAAATGTTGTCTGATAAACTGGAATATTTGCCCTAACAGAGCCCGAATCGGACCTGTAATTTATTTTACTCTCTGAGAAAAACGTCAACAGTGAATCCAGAAATCGACCATACAACCCTCAAATAGTTTTACGGTCAACAATATCATACGTTGAAATTATAAAGTGAACCCACTTCATAACAATATCATAAGTATTCAAGTCAAACATGCCAGACACTGAAGGGTGTTTTTTTAACTTTCACACGTGACACGTCGTAAACACGTCGCAAACAGGACGTAAAGATAGACCAGTTCAGTCCAGTTCTACCTTTCCGTAATGTTAGCGTCTTGTTTGAGACGTGTTACGTCGTACATGGAACACAACCTTGAGAGGACGTCCGCTATCGGACAAATGTGTCTGCAATAAGAAAATTAAAAACAGAAAGGAAAAACAGTCTTAAAATAAGTCACCAAGATTGCAAGTCGCAGACCAATATAGCACTCAACAGATCCTTCTTAAGAATGGTTTTCCGACTGTACCCAAGACATGTAGTGAATGTTTTCAGTTCTGTCAGGATATTTATTTCTGTTTTAGTCCGGTATGCGTACAGCCTGTCAGTACCCACTGCTTCGTTTTTTAAACAGCGGCCGTCCGCAATAAATTGGAACTTGGCCTAGGCCAGCAGGCTCTAATATGTAACAGTAGTATTTCAACACTTGACTCAGTTCCGCAGCAAATAAATCAGTAATACAAAATAAATTCTATAAAAAGGACTAAACGCTTGCGCCGTCTATTTTCTTTAGCAAATATTTATATATGAATTGAATTTATTTTGATATTTCTTGGACAATTTAAACATAAGAATATATGCACTGGTCATTGCTTTTTAAAACGGACTAAACAGTGCATGTACTGATGTAGTACGGTGTGTTTTTTAATACATCCTGCAAGATCTGATTCCATCCCCTGGTCCCTCGCGCACGTACGTACACGCCCACGCGTGGACACCGACATCCATACACAAACAGACAGACAGACAGACAGAGACAGATATATAGGCAAAGAGACAAACAATACCCTCTTCAGTTTAGTCATATGTAGCGAGTAACTTTGTGTGAAAAACGTTTCATTCAGATGCAAACACAAAAGCATATGCAGTTGCTATTACGTGTTTGATACTGAGCCTAAACACTGAACTGCTGATCAGTGGGTTATATATAGTTCCGCTTCCTTCCTGTCTTTACTTGGACTTTCCTGTGCCCCCCACCCCTACCCTCTACCCATCCCTCATGCACGTACACGACCGACGCAGGTCGGCAGATAAACTAAAGATATAAAGACAGGCAGACTATCTTATATAGAGTGTTCCCGCACCCTCATGAACTTTTTTGTACTTGTTTCGGGTGGTAGGTTGTATAAATACTCTACTTTATTATTATTTTTTTTAGCTACTACACATTATAAATTTACAAACATGAACGGCTAAAACTACATACAAAACGAAAGTACAATTAGTGAATTACCACCTAAAATAACCAAAGGGCTAATCGATAATAATGAAGGCCAAGCAGTCCGAATCAAGTGTTGACTCCAGAATTATCAGATTATTGAAAAGTACGTGCAGAGATTGTCACAACGTCCAATACACATCAGTTGAAACTTCTGTTCTCCATATGAAAATATAAAACACATTAAGGTTTTGATAAATAGGTGTTATAGAAACGAACGTTTTCGCTCTACAAAAGCAAACCTGATGATTCCTAGAAACACCTATTTATCAAAACCTTAATATATTGTATATTTCTGTTGATTCATTATCCAGTTAATTGAAGGCAAATTACTATATCATTATATAATACATAAGTTCATGCCACAATGTTTTACCAATGCACAGTTATGGCGTGCGTACCAAAATTTGCACTTATGTAATTATCATTAACACTTGAACAGCTTTCGATGTGTGGTGTCCTCTGGCGTTTTTGTTGTTTTAGTAAAATGAGTTTTGACGGCTGACGGTTAATATTTTAGGCCTAAAATTGTACGAATTTTGACGGTAAAAACTAAACTTTTTTGTCGATTCAAGGTAAAATTTTAGGCAGTTTAACGGGCTGACGATTAATTCCATTGAGACCAGTAACCGCAACGGATGTGATCTAAGATCAAGAAATCGCCCAACTAGTTGTGGTTCATGGACACGTGACTTATCCAAAAATATGTGCCTCTACAAAACGCTAAATCGTGTTCCTTCCTTTGCTATAAACAACAAGGAATTACCTTAAACCACGTTATAGATAGATAGATACTTTTATTTATTATAGTCAGGGTAATCCCTTCAGCATCAGATAGATGCTGTTATCAATGGGA
>JANVCH010111847.1:0-13769 GCA_025505405.1 Epizoanthus rinbou | reverse complement strand
TATATATAAAAAGAAAATAATCAAGTGAGAAGGTAATGTTTCAGTTTATGTTTGAAATTGATAACGCTGGTTGAATTCTGAATTTCAGGGCAGAGAGAGTTAAAAAGTGACCTGACCTCGGGCTTAGATTGTAACTGTGGGCAATATACTCTTCCCTAGGCAATGGAAAATTGATGGGATGATCACCACTTCCGAGCCTATGTACACTTATAGACACAACACAACACCACGCAACGCAACGCAACACCACACCACACCACATCATACATAACAGCACAACACAACACAGCATAACACAACACGACACGACACAGCACGACACATCACAGCACGACACGACACGACACGACACAACACAACACGACACAATACAACGCAACGCAACGCAACACAACACAACACAACACAGCATAACACAACACGACATGTCACGACACGACACAGCACGACACAACACAGCACGACACAACGCAACACAACACAACACAACACCACGCAACGCAACACAACACCACACCACATCATACATAACAGCACAGCACAGTACACTACATTACAGCAGAACAGAACAGAACATAACACAACACAGCATAACACAACACGACATGTCACGACACGACACAGCACGACACAGCACAACACAGCACGACACGACACAACACAACACGACACGACACAATACAACGCAACGCAACACAACACAACACCATATCATATAGCACAGCACAGTACACTACATTACAGCAGAACACAACACAACACCGGCAACACATAACACAACACGACATGTCACGACACGACACAGCACGACACAACACAACACAACAGAGCACAAGACAAAATATAAAATACGAAACATACGATGTGATGTGGTGTGGAGAGGAGTGATAGGTGAGGTATAGTGAGGTAAAGCATGCTATGAGAACGGAGGTAAGGAGAAGTGTAAACGGTATGGTATGGATTAGTATATAATGGTATAGTATGGCTTGGAATGGTATGTGATGGCATGGTATGGTATGGTATGGTATGGTATGGTATGGTATGGTATGGTGTGGTATGGTATGCTATGGTGTGGTATGGTATGGTATGGTGTGGTGTGGCATGGTATGGTATGATGTGGTATGGTATGGTATGGTGTGGTATGGCATAGCATGGCATGGTATGGTATGGTATGGTATGGTATGGTGTGGTATGGCATAGCATGGCATGGTATGGCATAGCATGGTATGGTATGGTATGGTGTGGTATGGCATAGCATGGTATGGTATGGTATGGTATGGTATGGCATGGCATGGCATAGCATGGTATGGTATGGTGTGGTATGGTGTGGTATGGTATGGCATGGCATGGTATGGTATGGTGTGGTATCTATCTATCTATCTATCTAATCTATCTAATGTTTTCAATATAATGTTATATCTAATAATAATAATAATAATATACCTAATATTGTAACTGCAACTATAAATAACATTAAAATGCCACTACCGGCTGTAGTGGGTTCTTCGATTCTCCGTGCAGTTCGCGTTTAGTAGTAATACTAACACGTAATTTATTAGCATGACAATAAACAATAAACAAGTAACTAAACAATTATAAATATTTGTCCACATAACAATTTGTATCGAACTAATTAAATCATAGAAATATCTGGATGATGGAATCACCTTCCACTGAACATAAGAGCACCTAAGACCACAAACAGTTTCAAGGCATCCCTTAAGACTTATCTTTTTAATGCTTAATTTATAGTATTCTTTCTTTTCTTTGATTGGTTAATATTTCTTTTTCAGATTTTATCATATATATGTTAATGGCATCCCGACCTTTAGATTTTGCATGCTCCTCACATTTGACAGACGTTAGGAGTGCCCCTATTGTTATCTATGTCTCTTCACCTATTTAGAAATGTCGCACAAAAATGTCGTGCATGTGCAATAATTTACCCTAGGCCTTTCCCCAATAAATCCTTCTTTGTAGAACATATAGTGAATTTAATACACCACGCGGCAGTTAACACTGCAATGCTCACCTTATTCTGTATAGTCTCTAGAACTAGAAGACAATAAAATCGCCACTTCTGCCATCACGGCCGCTGTGCCTCTTTCTTGGTGAGCGCTGGTTCATTTAATCTAAGTATTAAGTATGCAGTGACATGATATTCACGTTCATCGAAAAATTGTACATCTAAAATCCATTTTACCTACCTCACTCACTCACGATCACGAAAGGCTCTAACAATCACCTCTGGATGGTTCGTATTACTACTTCAATATTACTTTAAAAAAATTCTAGTAAAGTAATCTTAAGTAAGTTTTTTTTTATCTTCATTGTTTTTTTAAAACTTTCCCCATGATTGGTTGATGCCAGACTACCTGAACTAATTGGATGAAGCTAGTAGCCCATTACTCTAAGCCGGAGAAATCAATTTATTTACGTTGGGTTTCAACTTCTTAGCTCAACTCCCTCCAGGGGGTCATTTGATCCTTCTAAATTTTAAAATCAACCAGAATTCCTAAAAAAATGAGTAAAATTACCAATAAAACAAATTTTCAAATGTGTATATCTCTGAAATTTTGGATTTTGTTTTTTTGCCGAACGGTCACTGAATTGAATCAGAACTGGAAGTGGAAAGATTTTTGTTTTGCTATATTTTAGGACGTCTGAAGACAGTCATTTTTTTGCTTTGCTTTTTTGGAAATTCCTAGCTAGTAGTAGTACTAGTTTTACCAAGATATTTTCAATGTTTGTTGTTGTTGTTTTTTCCTTTCTGTCTTTGATCTTCTTCCTTCTTTCTTTTAAATTTATCGCAGAAAATTAATAGCAGGCTCGGATGCATTCAGCGGCTCATCGGTGTTCTGGAATGACTGAAATGTTGATCAGGAATTCGATCGAGACGCCAGACACGCGCTCAACACCACAGGGTACGGGACACATGAAGTGCCGGCAAGTACGTCAAATGTGGTTTCTAAATAGGGTCCTGTGCTGTGCATCGAGTGTGAAAGTTGATCCAGAATTTCTGCTTCACTGTTGACATATGGGAGAGGTTGGTTTTTAGGCTGAATCGAACTTGGGTGCTCCTTCGGAATTCGGTAATTTGGATGTTATGATGTCCGAAGATTGCCATTATTTGTGAACAGAAGTTCAGCGGATGTCCATGGAACGGGAAGTGTGACACACAGCTAGCCAGTGTTCTCTCATGCCTGAACTCGGCTCACATGGCACTCCGAGCCCAACTTCAGAAAAATTTTCTGATGGAAATAACAACACGACTTTGGAAGGAACATCAATGTCCTTGACAGGGTCGCGAGCTCTGCTGTTATGGGCTCGACAACAGACTCAAGGATATCGAGATGTAAACGTGTGTAATTTGACAACTGCTTGGCGAGATGGTTTAGCATTTTGTGCGATAATTCATCGCTTTCGTCCAGACTTGATGTAAGGTCAATTTCTCAATTCTGAAGTATTTAACAAATTCTCTGAATTGGCTCTTAAGTGTTGTTTGGTTTTGTTAAGTGTCAATAATAAATTCAGCAAATATATATTTCCTGATTGTACATTTCGTTTTCTTCTTCCGTAGAGATTTTGACAGACTGTCAAAGGAGAACATCGCCGATAACAATGAGATGGTGAGTTTATACATATGATCTGTCTGTATGGTATATGGTGACGCAGATAAGGCAGTTGATGCTGATGCAGGATAATTTTACCTTCGAAAGCGCATAACCTCTGGATATTTGTCTTTTGGCTCGTTTTGACAAACCGTTGGCTCTTGTGATCTCAAATATTTATCCGCTCACCAGACTGCTGAGATACGAGTACAATTATTTCATTTCAATTTTCATTCGGCTACGGTTTGACGGCATTTGAGATGAAATCCTTGAAGTCTAGCACACAACTGCGCGTCATTGTACTAAACGCTTGCTCGTCGGGTTGCTCGTACTCGACGATTAATTGTTTAGTATGCAAGTTCAAGAACCAAATTACAGCTTAATTGAAAATTCTCAAGAAACTTTATAATCATGTATATCTTGGACGGCATGATGATTAACTGAGGAGTTGGTTTGTATATATTCTTGCCTCCATTTAGGGAGTCGATCATGGTCAAATCATTGCGTGTTATTAGGTGGTCAGATATGTTGAAAATTATTGAATTACTGCAACGGAATTCGAGCAATTTATTTCGTGGGAGGACATTTTCAGAACTTGTTTGCTCAACGCATTAGAACAGCTTGTTCTCTCATAGCAGTCAATTAAAGTGATCGAGTTCTTGAGCGACACTTCATTAGATCCATGTCGATTTCACGGTAGGGTGATTCCGTATAGCCTAGAGGTTTTCAGAGCGTTGGTTCAAAATAAAATGTATACGCATTATATTTGGTGGGTTTGCTTGATTTTCAAGTCACCGATGTATTTTGTTGTCAAACCCCTTCAAACTTTTCACACCTGTTAGCCAATCAGATTGTATTTTGATCTTTAGCCTAGCATCCAATTATTTGCATACAATTACCTTGAATGTCAGATCATGAATACTATGATTATGAATGAACACTTACACAAACAGAATTATTGATTAATATTTTTAAAAAGCAGCTGAGGCCAAATATTTCTGACTGACCTATCTGACTCCAGTTTCAGTTTGGTTTTTCATCAATTTTGCAAATAGTAAAATATTTATGAAAACAAGTATATTTTATATGAAATAATTAATTGCAATTTACATCAATTTTTGCAAGGTTTTGCATTTAATTATTACATATTGCCAAAACTCTCAAACACACACATATGTGCATGCACACATAGAATAAGAATAAATTAATCAATGCATGTTATTCAGATTTATTGAGGGTAACACATTTACACAAAGTAATCCTCCATGTGACCTTTAACCACAACTGACACCGGGAGCACTAACCTACTCCTTTCGACAAGTGCGTGGGTTATTTTAAGACCCCTAGGCAGACAGTGTTTCAGGAGATGACCACTGGCTTAACATCCCTGTCCACATACACATGATATACACACATAAACACACTAAAGGTTTCAGAGGATACAATGACCAATCTGACCATGCCTGTAGCTTGGTTAATTGTGTTTTCATTGTGCAAACCTGTCATTCTAAAGGGTGTTATAATATCCACATATAAATACTGTTTGGGCGATCAGTATTCATGATAAAATGATTTAAGCTTTTGGTTGTAACAGCTATGACGAAGGACGCAGAAGGTGTCCGGAAATGTAGCAAAAGCTCAGAAAGTACGTTAGTTGTAAAATCTATATAACATCAAATTTTTAACCTAACTGTACATTTTTACATAGATCAGTTAAAACCATTTTATATCCACATATGTCAAATTTTTGTGTTGAAGTGAATTTGTGGCTGTTTCTCTTTGAAAGTTGAAGCTAATGCATTTGTAAAATAGATATCAATTTTAAAAATACCAATACTTCCTCTGCATGCAGAGAGGTGAGTTATGTTATATTATTTAGATTAGCCTGGATCAGTTTCTGATAATTTAGCATTCCTGTTACGAAATATATTTATCTTTAAAATTTGTGCTTGGGAACAAATGATGAAGCATCCAGCAGTATAGGAGCAATAGTTTAATATATTGTCAACTGCATTTTGTTGCAATATTTTCAGAATCTTTTATTTTCCAGGTTACAGCTCCTCCTTCACCCCCTCCTCCTCCCTAGGAAGATGCCTCAAAGCTCCAGTGCTAAGCAAATTGGCTCTGTAAATACCCCAAAGAGCTCCAAACAGATTCTCAATATCAAAAACCCCCAGGGTTGATATAAATATCATGGAATTCCTTTGACCATCTTCAAATAAGTGCTGACTTTTAACTTATCATCCACCCATCTTTTGAATGGGATTTTTTAACTATTTACCCACATTCTAATTAACATGTGGGATATGTGGTGGCTTAGTGTTTGGTGTGTTGTACTTAAGAACAAAAGGTTGGGGCTTTGATCCTGACAGCTGGAACTCATATCACATAATACCCTTGGGCAAGACATTGCTCGCACAGAGCTTCTCTTCACCCAGGTGTATAGACTGGTACCTGGCAATTTGGGTGAAACCCTGTGTGATGGACTAGCTTAGCATCCTATCCAGAGGTACTAGCTATGATTAGCCCTACAATATGTTAGTCATACATAGATACCAAGTGATACGCCTCAGACTGGTCATACCCACTTTTGAAGATCAAAACCCACTAACCCATTAGGGTTGTAGCAAGTCCTGCATTTGTGTTCAAATCCTGCATTTCTGAGAAAGTCAGTGGAATTTGGAGGCTGTGTTGTATGAAAACTCACTGATGTGTGAATATTCTAAAAGTAAAATAACAAGAGCATTGCGGAGGTAACACAGAGCCTACAATGTAAACAAAACACGAGTTCACTTGCAAAAACCAAATCATCATATTTCAATGTTACACTTTTGGTATATCTAGCCTGTTAACAGGAAAGGGGTGTCATCCATTTTCACACCCTAACATGCACTTTAGTTAGGGATGCAAAATGGCCCATAGACCCGCGAATACCGGCTCAAATGAAATACTGTTTTAACCATAACAAACTTAGAGACACGTACCATGTGCACTTTGTTTCAATTACTCTAAGCTGCAAGGTTTGGCCTTAATTCTGGTAGAGCAAGGTGCAGAAACCAAACATTTCAGATGAGTGTTATTAGCATATTTTTAGGTTTTTTCCACACTATGGCTTGACAAGGCTGGTTCGTTCAATGTGACTGAGGCCTCAAAGTGAGAAATTATAGCACAAAGGCAGAGAAATATAATATGGAGCTTGTTATAATTAGGGTGTTAATTGTGCAAAAAACAACTCTTTAGATATCCAAGTATGGACTAGTCCATGAGGCCCCTTTCTTGTTAATGTGCTACATATATTTGCTTTGGTCTCAAAATGCTGGAAATGCTGTTTTAGTTGCTGCCAATTTTCAAAATTGACTGGGGAACATGCCCTAGACCCTCTCGAAACTTGCAATATAGGGACATCATACTGAAGTGGAATAAATTCCTTACTGAGTCAATGTGCCCCTGGTGCATCTGTATTTCTGCTCCTGCCATTTCTTTTACAGGCTAGGGTGGAAATCAGCCCCCCTCATTAAATTGAACCTTATTATAAATGGTAGAAAAGGCATAATTGGATGATTAATAAATTAGTCCATGATGTACATTTTGGTGATTAGATATTCTAATTATGACATCTCAAAGATGCCCTATTGAATTTCATGATGACCATCTTAGATTTCTTGATGTCACAATATTGCCTTAATTTGTTTGAAATTAATTCTAAATGCCAGAAATGGCTTTAGCTAAGCTATCTCTATATTGTCTATGCAAAAACCCAACTAAAATTAAATTGTTAGAAAGAAGTTACTTTTTTGACAGAGTTAATGATAAACACCGTTGCTATGACAATATAGTTGCATGCACAGCTTTGTTTTGCACACCAAATTTAGGGCAATTAAGTTTCATGTTGATAGCATTTACCGTTTTAGGAATGACAAAACATACCCCCATGACCTCCCCTCCTGCCTGGATTTGCACACCCCTTTGTCCTAATCTCCAGCCAAAATTTGCACACCACTCTCTCCTCCCATTCTGCTTGAATTTGCACTCTCCACATGGTAACTGTTTGGAAAAGATTGGTCTGGTCTCAGAATGACGGATGTTTTGTGTGTATATGAATCTTGAAGTCTTGCTTTTGCAAATGTTGACTCTTCTCTTAGTTTCATCAGTTCTCAGGCTTAACTCTTAGGTTTAACTCTTAGGCTTGACTCTTAGGCTTGATTCTCAGGCGTGTATTTTAAAGCATATATCTTGACATCTGTGTGTAATGTGACAGTGAAATAATATTCTGAATCAGTGGTAAGATAGAACAGCACTCCTGTAGAAGTCCTATCTAATGTACTATTAATGCCTTACCGTAGGTCTTAATTTATAATAATAATCAGTGTTTGCTACATTTTATTATTTGAAGGCATTCACAATTGCAGAAAGACACCTCGGCATTGCCGTCCTTCTAGATGTGGCTGACATGGTAGGAACTTCCATCCCTGACAAACTGAGTGTCATTACATATGTGTCACAGCTGTACCAGTTTTTCAAAGACAAGACTCCAGGTAAGAAATTGTAAGCACATTTTTGTGGAGGGAGGGATGGAATGCTTAAAGGCGCTATGTCACGGTAAAGCGCATGCTCTCAAGTCATGTCAGGAAAAAGGCCTTCACAAGTTGTAAGCTCAACAACATGACAAGAAATGGTTAAATGATTATATAGTGTAAAAACCGAAAATGTCTAAATACAAGAAACACAATTATGACAGGTAACGGATTTTAACGTATTTAATGTCTAGCCTGGACCGAAATTAAATTTAGAGTTTGTAATCCGTTTTAATCTTCCCCAATTTTAACCATCCAAGTTCCTTTATGACTTATCACCATCTCTCTTGTGTTTTCTAACACGGTAACCTGCTATTTTTAGAATTCCTGTGATTTGTGGATAATTTCGTACATCGCAAAAATATACCTTTAAATAGTCGCGACATAGCCCCTTTAAGAACTACGGATGCGCTGTGACAGGAGAACCATTCAGTGGGCAGGCAAAGCTTCTCATACACCGACATACTGGGTTTATTCCGGCTTCATAGGACGTTTAAAGCGTCAGCTAAACACTTAGTTTCCCAACCAAAGAAACATATTTTGTGCTTCTCAGTCAAATGTTTGTTTTGCAGGCGGCTTGCGAGACATTCTGTGTCGGGGATGACATCAAGAGCTCCACTGTGACCGAGTCACTCAGCACTATTTCTAGCGGTTGGCTCCCAGGCTCTTTCCGTTTCAAAAAGCATGAAGGAAAGATTGTGGATCTAACCGAAAGTAAGCATAAATTAATTCCTAGAAATATTGATGTATTGGTCAGCGTGTTAGTTGTATTTTCTAGCATTGACTCACGATAAGATGTTCATTCTTCCTAATCCACAAGTTAGCCAGTGACTCCCTATGTCTACAAGTCGACAACGTGTATAGTACATATTGCGCCGTTACACCTTTAGCTGCCTTAGTATTACTAACATTACTTAAGGTGGTTTAGCCAAGACTTTTCATTAGTATACGGATCTTAGAATCTTAGGATGGTGTACATCAATGATACGGCTTCGAGTATCAATAAACTGCGATATTAACACCCATGTCACACGAGAGGAGTTATTTAAAAATGTTTTATTTCTTGAGTGCTCTATAACTATCGGCGTGTTTATGTCACAGTTTATAGGCACAAGCTTTATTATTGCTTTTATGAAATATAGGATATGACAAAGCTAAAATGAGTGTTTTGTCCTCAGACATAACCATCCTTGTTGCTATCTGTTAGTTAATCAGAGCGCACGTTATATCAATTAGACGGATTTTATAACACGTATCCAACATTTCAATTGATCTAAAACAGAGACGTGCAATAGAATACGTCTCGGTTTTAGTTCAATTGAAATATTGCCAATAACGAAAAAAAAAAGTCTTACTTCTCGGTAGTCCATGCTACTTGAGTACCGTCCGCCATTTAGATTCTGACGCGAGCACGTGATCACTAAACAGTTTATCATTAGTTGGTTTTTTGATTGCATAATTCTAAAAGTTTTGAAATTCTGGTACTTCTGTCGTTGGTATCCTCACACTGAACCCATTTGCCAACACATTTCTTTGCAGATATTTCCAGGACCCATGGGCACAGCAAAACAGTGGCCTTTGCCAAGATCATCGCCATCACAAATCTGCAAGCACCAACGTCAGGGTAAGTCCATGTGTCCGAGACAATTTGTCAATCGATTTACCATCCCGGCTAGTGGGGCTTTGTCACGGTTATGTTCATGTAAAAGCCTTTGCAGTCATGAAACACGAGTTATAATCTCAGCAGAACAATTGACCACTCCAGAAACTCACGGAAAGACTGGGTCTGTGTACCCAAACGATCCCAGATAGATTGTATATATATTTGTAAACCCTTTGAGGCAAAAAGCAATGCTACAAATGCTAATTATTTTGTTTTACGTGTCGGAGTGTTGCTTTCTGGGATCGTTTGGATACACAGACCCAGTCTTTCCGTGAGTTTCTGGAGTGGGCAATAGTAAAATGGCTGTAATTTATGTCATTAGCTGAATGATGTGAAAACTAGTCAGGCATCTAAATACAAGACACAATTCTGATAGAGAATGGGTTAATTTTACTTGATATCTCGTCCGGATCGAAGCTAAAGTCGGAGTTTAAAATCCGTTCTAATCTTCGCCTATTTTAACCACCCACGTTCCTATATGGTTTATCATCAGCTCGTCTGTGTGTTTTCTACACAGTAACGGATTATTTTTGGAATCTTTGGATTTGCGGAAAAATATCGTGCATCGCAAAAATGTCTTAGTATAAAATAGCCGCGACGTTTTATTTTATGGTAGAATATTAAGATCTTGTATGAAACTCATATGCAAGGACTTTTGTCAACCTATGAAGACGATCGATGAAAGCTACAACTTTTCTCCCTACAGCCGACGTACACTGCTTATTCGATTATCCACGGGAGAGGAAGGGAATCTGCCCTACAAACCAGGTGATCATGTCGCAATCTACCCTGGCAACCGAGCGGAGTTGGTGCAAGCACTGATAGACAAACTGCAGGAGAAAGCCGATGGTGACGAACTTGTTACGATTGAAATGTGTCACGAGGAGAAAGGTGAATAATATAGGAATACAAGAAAGCAAAAAAGTAGCAGTAGGAAAGTTGGGAAAGCTTGGAAATGTATTATTTTTGTCTTAGTATAAAATCTGTGAAGGGAACATTACTGGAGGAGACTGTTGCTGTTTTTCCCTCTGGCGGGAAGCTGATGTCTATACCAAAAAGCCTGGTTATTTAAAACTCTGAGTTTGTTATGACAGACCCCTCCCCCCCAAAAAAATGCTGCACTTGAAACCAGTAGACGCGAAGGCATCATGGGGGTTATTTACTGCCTTCCCCCACAAGAATTTCAAAACAGGTGAAAATTAGAGCATAACTCTTGGCAATAAATTAGTACACAATCTATTAATTAATTTCCATGGCAACAGTTGCCCATTAACTACACAACAACTAAATCCCGTTCTCTGTTCGTGTTTCTACTCCAGGAGTGTTTGGTCCCACTAAGACCTGGGAACCTGTAAGTCGCCTTCCTACAGGCTGTACCTTGAGGGAAGCGTTTTCCAGATTTATCGACATCACCAGCACTCCCACTCCACAGATGCTGTCTTATCTCTCCACACAGGTAACACATCCGTTTTATCTTGAACTATACTTCACTTCACTTCACTTCATTTAGCTAGCTTCGCTTCACTCGACTTGACTTGACTCGACTCGACTCGATTCGACTCGATTCGACTTGACTTGACTTGACTTGACTTGTCTCGACTTGACTCGACTCGACTCGACTCGATTCGATTCGACTTGACTTGACTTGTCTCGACTCGACTCGACTCGACTCGACTCCAATAAATGCACTGGAATGCAACTGGGTACAATAGAAAGCACTTGCAGTCTGTTGAATACCAAATAATGCACTCGATTGCACTGAATGGTACATTCCCTTCATGCAGGATGCACGGGAAGTCTTTCAAATACAATAGCATACATAGTAATGCACATTTATACACTCTAATAGGATATAATGTATCAAAACTCACAGGAGTGCGAGGGAATGCACTAAACCGTTCAGTGTATTAAAATGTACTATGATGCGCATGCCTTAGATTTCATTGGAGTAGATTGCAGTGCATTGTGGCACATTACAAATGTAATTTGGAGTGGATATCGCTGCATCCTAGTGCATTGGAGTGCATTTGGCTGCATTGCTGGTATATAACATTGCATTCAAGTGGATCTCGATGCATTTCTAGTGCATCAGTTCAGTTACATTACATTACATTCGGATGATGCACTTCTGGTGCATTACGTTGCACATGAGTGAAATTATATAAAATCCTATGTAATGTTTAGTACAATGCATTTCATTCGAGTAGATTTCGACGGAATCCTTCTCTTGAGGGACATTTCTAAAAATGTGGTTAGATGTACAATGAAATATATATGGCAATCGGCACAATACAAGAAAGATGCTAGATGTGGGTACTAATGCAGTGATGAATTTAAGTATTAAGTTATTTAGAAATATTAATTGAATTTGCTTTTAAAAAGCCATGAAGTTATTATATTATATTTCTTTGAAGTAATCAAATCATTTATTTTCTAGGCAACTAGTCCAGATGACAAGGAGAAACTCGAATTACTCGGAAAGGTATGTGAATATATAATGAAGCTCAGTTATTTTCTAGAAAACCAGGCACTTCTTTTCTGCCGACCAAGCATCACATTTTCTTCTATGATTACTGTATTTATTCTAATAAATAAATGGCCGGGGCGCTTATTGATTTCCCTTTCTGGTGTCTTGTTTATGCTTTGGGGGGCTATTAGAAACGATTTGGAGGTGATTTTTCATGAAATTTTGGAGTTCTCTCCAAATCGTTTCTAATGGCTCAAAAAAGCACAAACAAGACACAGAGAAACATCAACTGAGGTAAGCAAGCTTTATTTGTTATGTCATTTGCACCAAACAATATTATATTAGCTGTCATACTAAAGTCTTATAAATCGATTCGAACACCAAAAAATCTCTCGATCAACTAAAATCACTAACTTTCAGCTTGGGCTGCCTGTGGTATCTCAGTAGAGCACCTAATCGTTATCTTATGTGGCTAAATAAACCCAGTGACAAGAGAAATGACGAAATGCTTGCAAAGTGATTTGGGAACAAGAGGGCCTTCCATGCCTCTTGATGTTAAGTTTGCGGTGCACCCCGATCAGGCTAAAAAGTGTTCATAGTTTATGGAATTTAACAAGGTATTTTTCTGAGTGACAAACATTCGTATAGTCTGGATAGAATGGACGTACCGAGTCAATGAGTTATGAGCCATGAGTCTACGAGTCATTGACTCCTAACGCCAACCCTAACCCTAACCCTAATCCTAACCCTAACGCTAAAACTCACCTTTTCCGAGCCAACATCTTCCATGATGGCATATTTTCACAGCAAGGTGGGGCA
Source organism: Epizoanthus rinbou (assembly GCA_025505405.1). Taxonomy (NCBI): domain Eukaryota; kingdom Metazoa; phylum Cnidaria; class Anthozoa; order Zoantharia; family Epizoanthidae; genus Epizoanthus; species Epizoanthus rinbou. The sequence continues at coordinate 635 of JANVCH010111847.1, read as the reverse complement.
AGACTGCTGACCAACTCATGAATTATTGACTCGTGACTCATTGACTCATAAAATAACGGTCCTCATCTAGGAGTGTCAGATGATTCCTTTCTTGAACATATGATTTACATTTCCTTGTCATCAGGGCGAGTCGATGTATGAAGACTGGAAGTACGAGAAGCAACCCAACATCGTGGAGGTCATTGAAGAATTCCCCTCCTTAAAAGTCAGCGCTCTGCTGCTACTGACCCAGCTCCCTCTGCTACAGCCGGTGAGTTCTGTTTATTTAAACTAAACTTACAGAAACAAACCGGAGCATCAAATTGAAATTTAAGTTCAATTATAATCTGAAACTGAAATCTGTGTTCACTGTGCAAGAACTGGTTTGCGATTGTGGAATACGGAGATATACTATTACTATTTTAGATCTCATTTTGTGACAGTAGTTTTCTCATTCAACCAACACCTGAAGCTGAGGATTACTGGTTGTATGGTCAGCACACGTTTACATGTTAGAAAAGAAAAAATGTGAACTCTTCAACAGATATATGCTGAACAGATTCTAATCACAAAAGCACGGTTAGCGCAGTCTGTAAGAACTCGGACTGCTAACCAGAAGGTCCCAGGTTCGATTCCCGGCCTTGGCCGAGAGTTGT
>JANVCH010111625.1:0-13772 GCA_025505405.1 Epizoanthus rinbou | reverse complement strand
GTGACGTCACAAATCCGACATCTTAGATTTTGTGGCGGCCATCTTGGATTTTTTGCCGACGCCATAAAATGGCCTTATTTCGTCCAAACTTTTTTAAAACCTTCAACATGTGCTTATTTGTCACTATTCTTCCCTTCTAATGGAAAAGTAGCAATATGTATGCATATTATTTTAAAAATTGCATTTTTTCTGCGAGACCTCTTACTCAAAATTTGGTTTCCATGGAAACAGAAATTAATGCTGACGTGTAAATTGTAAACGAAAATGTTCGCTGATAAATTTTAGGAAAAGTCAGAAAGTTTCTTAACGTTAGAGCAAAACGTTTAGGAGCTATTAAAATAAATGTTATTACTACAAACATGTGTTCAATAAGAATATTACAAATGAGGCGGTAATACTGTTACTATAATTTGGTCTTCAAATTGGCAGATATTCTGCCAGTCTTTTAAACAAAAACTTTGAACAGAAAATGGGAACCCCCATCCCCTGTCGTTAGTTGCCAGACAAAGTAACAAGATTAAAATTTCAAAAATACGAGCCAAGTTGCAACATCCCTTCTCCTCGCCCACTTAGATGATGGACAAAATATAGGAAAGCTATTCAGTGAGATAATACAATTAGTGTTCATGAAAAAGTAGATTGAAGAAAACTCCGTGTTATGGAGGATTTTACTTCAGCTAATAAATGAGAACTTGCCAGACAAAACGTCGGAGTTCTTGAAACGTAGATATTTCTGTATGTGTCTTAGATTGTAGAAGTGTCTTTATCAAAAATCTCTCCGACGTATAGTAGATCTGTGATAGACATGCCTGTTTTATCAGTTTCCATATCAAAGAGGGGTCCATGTCATATTATAACTGTGTGTTATATAGAACTAACCGGAATTATACGAGTATCCGTGTTAGAGATCCGTATTATAGTGTTCATAAGTAATTATTAGTGATTGCAAAAGAAAACAGTTCTCATTTGAAAGACACTCTTGATTACTTCGTTGTGAGGAAACTTGCCTCAGTTGAGCTTTGGGTACCGACTCAGCCAAATATGATATTCAATGGTCTTAGAGCAGTATGGAGCATATATTAGGGATTATAATCAGAAAATATTTACCAATTGAAAGAAACGGTTTTATAAGCCAAAGACTTAATTGGTGGCAGCGTCTTGAAGTTAAACAAAAGATGCAAGTTGGACTTTCCCATTACGTAACTGTACCTGTTTTCCTGAGTGATAAAGGGATCAAGTAAGCCAAACTTTTAATGGCATCATGCTAAGTCCTGATTAGATAGTCCATAATTAGTGTTGAATATTATTATGCAAATGCGAGTAAAGCCAATTCGATTGTGTCAGAATATAATATCACCAGGTTTACTGAATTTTACAGCTACATTCAAAATATTTTTTGTAAACAGATATCACTAATAGTTGAAATAGAATGATACCCAGGAATATTTACTAAATTATAAAAACATTTCGCTAATCTAAATCAGGCTTCACAGAATACGATAACACAAAGTAGATAGTAGATATCCTTGTTGAAGATGTCCACTTTATGTTAATGCCGAATTGTATTTTTCTCACGACATACACGCCAAACACAGAGGCATTTACAGCTGACACGAATAGCGAAAACTAAACTCAATATAAAGGGAAAAAAATTGCCGAAAGTGCCAAATAATATACACATCTCAAGGCGACTGCTTTCTGGCTCTCTGTTCAAATATTTGTCATTTGTATAAGCTTAAAGGCACGTTGTATATCTAATTATTGCACGATAACTGCCGAAATGGTGACAGCAGCAAACCTTTTGATATGCAAATGATATTTTAGAATATAATGATGTCTGATCAGAAGCAGGTTCATTAGAAGTAACTAGTTGCTAAGCACGGCAGTCTATCGTTCAGGATTGCTGGAAAACAGCAACATCTCAAGATGTAGAAGTTTCCTGACTGTTTGTGAATATCGAACGGAATCAAGGTAAGACAAGAATAAATTCAGCGCAGCTTCCTTTTGTAAAACAAAACATTTTGGCGGGTGGGGACTTATCGTTAGAATTTTAGTAGAAATCAGGTTCATAATGTTAGAGGTATTTTGAAAGGGGAGAATTGAACGACATGCAACAAAATATGTAGACTACGAAGTTAAGTGCACTCAACATATATAGACAATTGGTGAGAATATATTACATTTTAACCTCGTGCTTGAAACTGTTGGCAAATTTTTCAATCTGCCCCACTTCTTCAAATAGATAGGTAGATGGCTTGTATTTTGTCACTGTATATATTCTCTGAAGTACATAAAAAACTCACCGTTAACAAAAGCCTCATCAATTCTTATGATTTAAAATTGTGAAACTCCTATCAAATAGCAAATTAAAACTACTTTGAACCAGGCGAAATCCTTGCAAAATTACGCATTTGACCGTAATTTCACATTACCGTGTTATATTTGTTAGGATTTGCATTATTTGGATCCTTATTTCGCAGTTTTGTTGTTGTTGCAAATGGGAACAACTTAAGAACAATTTAAGCTGAGTTTTGCTTTAGAAATAAAGAACAACCAGGCTCGGCCAAAAATATATCTTACATTGGCTAGCCTGCCACCAAATAATGCTTCACAATGACAGATGTCCTTCAAAGAGGACTTCTTTCTACCATAGACTCTCTGGTTTTAAGTTAAGACAGCTGCAACGAGACACTCATGATGGACCAAAAGGCGCCTATCATATTTATGAATTTATTGCGACTTCTATATTCTTATGAAATTCATATTAATTCAGCTCAGTGTGTACTTCTGTTGAACCAAACAATTGCAACTCTCGATATCAGCTGTTGAATAATAAAAGTTTAAGCTGTGCAATCAATATTGAATGATGAATATTTAGGAAACACTTATTTCATATTTCGACAAACAAGAGCAAGAATATCACTTGTATGGAGATGTTGTCACTTGTCGAAAACATTCATTAAAAATATACCATTTGTGTCATAATTAAGCAGTGTTTACCCTTTTTTCTAAGATTATTGAAAACAGGAAGTATTACCAAATGAAAAAGTTGTTTTGAGATGCGAAATGCAGGAAATATCACTGATAGAAGAAAATTTATTGTATGTTAAAGGCCCACTATTTCATATTATGGCACGGAGCGGGGGATGAGGAATGATTGTTATTGACCTATTCGTCGTTCATAGTCACAATATAATTATTTCTAGAATTCCCCACATGACCCCGCTCCTCTTTACCACTTCAACACCATAACATGAACTAACATACAAGTAATACACACTCGCCCTTATTGATCATGTACAATTATTAGTTCATAAATTATATACTCTTGCCCAATATAATCGTATGGCCGATCTCTGGCGAGTATTAAAATATATAAAACAGATGCGATAAAAAGTCATACGATCTGTTTACAAATAAAAGATATACTACGAATTGTCTGAGCTATGAACAGCAAGGGTAGAGATACCTGGGAGGGAAAGGGATAATAGCCAGCCACGTGTGCTCCCTTTTTGGAGCTTCTCTATCCTGTGACGTCAGTGGATGAATCAATTTCTGGGAGGCGATTTAGATCTTCTAATATTTCGAGTCAGTGAAAACATGTGAAAGTTTGTGTAAGGATTGCTACAAACCTGCTATAGTGAAATATTGGAAACGAGTGACTTTTAAGGACTGTGTTTTCTTAATTTTAGGGAAGATTTTTGCCAGACGTCTCATGTTTTCGTGACCTTGCCGATCAGGCTCGTCGACTCCATGGCGATTAAATTTTAATTGTCGTTACTTCTTTATGAAAAGGTATTTTAATAAAAGGCACGCACACGCTGACATTATGCACTAGTCAATTGAAATCCCGCGTATATAGTGTTCTTCAATAACAAATAAACTTTGAAAGGAATTTCAAATCCATAATGTTCAAAAGATATGTTCTCATGTGGCAATGATATAGACCACAACGACTTTGTAGACAATGCTAAACCTGTCTCTGCTTTTGTAAAAAACGTTTTACATGACATTATAACAAAATAACTATTGAATAAAACAGGATCCGATTTTCATTAATTTAGAGCTAGTTTTGTTACTTCAGTGATTTGCTGAAGGTGGCTGACTACACGTAATATGCGTTAAGTTGGTAGCTGTTTTGCGATAGAAGAAAATCAGTCGAGTGCGATATATTTCTTGAATAGACACGTCCAGCATCTGCGAAAAATGGTTATAATAAATTTAATCTTTTTGGTAACATTTTTATGGAATAGAGATTGTAATCAAGACAGCTACGGAACGTATCAACACACTATCAACTGAACGTCGAAATTCAAAAATTCGGACATTGATTTCAAACATTGAAATTGTGCAAGTAAGATTCGTAACTTAATTTAACTGAGGGAAGCTCTAGCTTAGCAACTTTCCAAGACTTACAAAGACAGTCTAATGTGGTTTGAACATTAATTACGTATACAATGTTTAATATTTATTGAAACAGTTTAATTGTAAACACAACTTACCTGAAGTCCACTGAATATAAAGAAATACTATTTGATAGGAGGGCAACTTCAGAAATAGAATGCAAAATAATCCCTTCTTTCGTCAAAACTCAGTCGAGAACGGGATCGCTGAGCGATTTTGGCTGCGCGGTCGGCGAAGAGGAGAATAGGGCGAGAGGCTGACCGCGCAGCCAAAATCTCTCAGCGATCCCGTGCTCGACTGAGTTTTGGCGAAAGAAGGGGCTGTTTTGCAGTCTAGTTCAGAGACGTAATACATTTCCTATCGTTTTATAGCGGCTGTACCCTGGCATAGAGCATGCGCATGTAATATTTCCCAAATCAATATAGCAACAAGTTATAAGCTAAAACTAATGACTAAAATGAGTAAATCGAATATAATTAAACCTATGTTTTCCAGTACACTATTTGGTCGGACGGCCGATTTTAGAAGGAGATTGAATCAGATAGAAAGGGAATCAGGTCAATAAGTATATAGGGGTGGGCCCGAGCGCAAAAGGGTGGGTCACCATGCACGTCCAAAAAAGGGGTGGGTCATGCAATTTTGAGCCCCAGTTATGTGGTGGATCATCCTATTTCGTGCCTTCATATCTGCCTTGAAGTACTGATACCATCTCATGAAGAAAACTCCATATTAAATCTGCAATGGAAGTTTATGATATTATAGAATGACGGTCACCCTTAATATTGAGATTTTAAAAATGTAATTTGACAGAAGTTGCAAGTAACAAATCACCATATTAAACAGAAATCTATAAAATAACATTTTATTTGTTAGCATACAGTTGGGGAACAACTATTTACCAATTAACATTTAAAATATTAAATCCTATTTTTTTTGTTTTATATAATCGGGTATTTGGACCACGATAGATACATTCTCATGTCCTGATTTGGTGGTGGATTAGCGTGTTTGGTGGGTGTGGTGGTGTAAGTGGGTGGGTGTTCCAGGGTCTCAAGGGACTCTTAGGTGGCGCTAATGGTGAGGCAGGCTTTTATGTTGTAACCGAGGATTGAGATTGCAATTGTTTGGGAGATTGCTGCAGGGGTATGTTTGTTATAATGGATGTGCGTGAGGTGTTGATGGGTACCAGGGTATTCTCTGGTACATGTACCCAAATAGGGCTCATAGCGAGGGACGCATGTATGTCCACATATTGCATGTCCACCTCATTTGAGCATGAAGCTCATGATCATATTTTAGGCATCGTCCCCATTTTAGAGATTGTATATTGGGTGTAAGGAAAAGGAGGGCATGGTGGGCTCTCTGGGATGGTTATTTTATCATTAGTTTGATGTAAGGAGTAGAGTGGTGTGTTGTGATGGCTAAGAGGTAGAACTGTGGTTGTTGATTTAGTTGTGGTATCGGTGGGTGTGGTGTCTTTGTCCTTATTGATAACAAGATTGGGGGTGGGGATGGGAGTAATGATAGTGTGGATAACCGTAATAGAGGAAGGTTCTACACCCTGGTTAGTCTCTAAGAGTGTTTGACATAAATGACTCACCCAAGAGGCCTTTGAGACCCTGGAACACGCATCCACTTACACCACCCCACCCACCAAACACACTAATCCACCACGAAATGCACCAGGACAGGATAATGTGTCTAACGCCAATGCTATTGTGGTCCATAAATACCCGATTATATAAAACAAAGTCGCCAAAGGTATCGGGGTCCAAATACCCGATTATATGAAACAAAGAGGGGATGAAATTATGAAGGAAATTGGGAGCAGCAGCTCAGATGAAGACAATTTACCACTTTCTAAAAGTGGAACAGATAAAGGCAATTATGGAAGTGAGGGGGTAGTGATATGCCCCTCAGTATGCTGCGAAATAAATAGACAGATATTTCTGCTACTTATACATGTACCAAGGTGGTCATATATCTGACTTTATAAAGCATATGACTGGTGAAGCAAAGTGACAAAAATGATTTGTTAGGGGGGGTCACATTATTATCAGCCAGTATCCAGGGGTGGGTCAGCAGATTTTGTGCTGGCGAAAGCGGGTGGGTCATGTAATTTCCCCATACTTATTGACAGTCCCTAATGTGTTGTGAATCGAATTTAGTGTTGGCCCGTAGAACAACTTATTGAAATATTCCCTAAATGCATAAAACTTTAATGAGGCAGCTTTACCAAACGTTTTCCGCTAGAAAAAGATGTTTCGTTTTAGTATTCTTTAGCGGTGGAACGTAAAATGTCCCTCACATTTCAATGTTTATTTACCTTTCCTTTGAGAGTCGTCATACATATAAACGAATTTCAAATGGTGTAGCAAAAATATTTGGGGATTTTCGTCAAAAGTTATTATATCAGTAAATCCTACGAAATACCAGGTGTCTTTAGGAAGTTGAACCCACAACAGTGGCACAGGTGCAAATATGATCATGAGCATTTAAATAGACAACTACAGACGCTATGCGACTCCAGAGGTGAAGGGATTATCTTAGGCATCAACGTTTTAAAGGGCTATCAAGATATTGAGATTGAAGTAAGTCATAATAAGTAAACTGACTGTTGAAACTGTTATTTATTTATTCTCTCATTTTCAGGGGAAGATATCAAAGTAAGCCGGATCATTTGAAGTTCTTATATACACTACTTGCTCTCTTTAATCTTTATATAGCCAAGATATACTCTATGTAATTTACTACAATGGGAAAGTATGGTGATCTTGGCAAAATATATACTTATTCTATCGTGGCTCTTGATTCTTCGCAACAACATATGGGATATACATTTTCTATAACGAAATTGTCAATTTGCCATTTTAGTCAGAGAATCATTCTATTATGTCGACAAATACGAATAAGAACTTTCAGTAAACTCAACAGTTTTTGTCTTATGCGAATCACTGCCACTTCTTTACTAATCCACAAGCACTGAAACATAAATATATCGAAGCATTATTACTTAACAACAAACTTCATATTAATATATTTTATATAAAACTTCAACAACGTAGGTGAGAGAAATATACAGATGCTACCTTTTAAAGGAACCAGTAAACTTGAGCAGTCACTTTAGTAATTAGTTCTTCTTTGACTGAACCTTTTACAATTTTATCGAAGTATTTCGCTTCAAAACGTTCGGCTGGTGAGGCATCCATAATGTGTTAGTAACCCTCAAAAATTATTTTTGAGTTTCGACTGAACAACATTGTATAATTGTCTTGTATAACTTTTATATGGAACCTGCAAAGATATACAGTAATGGAAGATAGGCTTACCGCTTCATTATTGATCACAAAAGTAATTTTGTTAGCATTTTATTAAAATAATTAATAAAATTATTCCATGTTATAGCCATTTCTTGAATCACATATTGCGGGAATTGTTTATCATGTTTGACTTACAAATCGATTTCGTTGAAAAGGCAGCAGACAGTACAATATTGACAGTGTATAAATTTACTTATTTTTCACATGGATATTGTCCAAGACATATTACAGTTTAGCATATGCATTAAATTTTAATAAATTTTAATCTGTTAAAACATATTGCTTCTGTCGCTCAAACAACAACTTTAAAATTGGAGTGCTCATTTCTTGACTTCTGATGTCTCTGCTATTTTTTGTAATCGTGAAATAACGTTGTCAGATTGAAGTCTATAATAAGGTCTTTCGTCAAGATAACTGTAAATCCTGAATTAGCAATTTTTTCAATTATCAGTGTAACACGTTTCATGATGTCATAACACTGACTGTAATGAGATAGATTCGTGTCAGTGCTTCGTATTTGATGAGGAACCATCCAAGAAAATATCACATCACCTCGTTTATGTTAACCTTTGCACTAACAATCCTTTTACAAAACTACCGAGAAGGATTCAGGTAGGACAAGAACAAATTAAACGACTAGCACCAGTTGGCATACAGATAGCTTATGTATAAATAATTAGTTTCCATGGTAACAATAATGTGTTGATGGCGGCATCCTAGGTTTCATTAATTATCCGCCCCTCCCTCGTTCTTTAAATTATTTAAATTTAAATTATTCTGAGTATTTCTTCTTGTCAGCAGTAATTGCAGGATTCACAACACCGAACAATAAACAGTTGCCTCATTGGCTCCAGCTGCATTAGAATACATATGACGTCATCGGAGGACACGTGGCCCGAACCTGTTCCCGAATGGTCTCTAGCAAAAGAAGTCTGGAAGTGGGGCTGGCCATTCCACGTGTTTGGATTTGCATCATTATTCATTCTTGTCGCGCTATACTCAATGTTCATCATCTTCAGTCAAGCCAATGTATACCTCAAGAAGAAAAGGTTTCATGCGTTGTTTCTTAACTTCATGCTTCTTCTTTGTTCAGCTACAAGAGTGACCATTCTACTATGGAATCCATACGGTTCACAACAATTTTCGCTGCTTTTATCAGTATTGTGTGTCATCCTATTTGGACTTGGTACATCCTGCATGACCTCCGCCTTCAGTGTGTTACTGCTAATACTACTGGAGACCACAAAAATGTCCCTGGTTTCTCCCAGATTCCAAAAACTTCCCGTCCTCATTGGAATATGGGCAACTAACGTAATATATATTCTGGTATCAGATCTTATTGTTGTTTCTGTCAGATCAGCCAAAGTAATGATCTTTATTTGCCAGTTGATTTTTGCAATGTGGGGGTTGGTGATATCTGTTGGATATGCGGTGACAGCGTATAAAATAAGGCGGAATCTCAGCTCGTCTCGAGAAACTTCACAATATAACTCAGATCTATCAAATGAATCCGCAAGAATGCACAAGCTCATCCGACTTCTCTCTGTCGCGTCTGTAGATGGATTTTGTCTGTTTGTGATGTCAATCTACACGGCATGTAGTGATACAGGAGTTTTCAACGAAGGTGTGCACGTGGACAAATGGTCGTGGTTTGCTATCCAGACTGCTCTTAGAGCTACAGAGCTAGTCATGTGTGTCATTCTATTTATGATTGCATTTCGATCTGGTTCAAGCGAAAGAACGGTCACTAATGATATAAACATTGTGCAGATGGAGCAGGAATCCAACAGGTGATGAATGCGTAAGATGTACAGTACGCACGTTGAGGCCAAGTTGTTAACACCTTGGACTTGAGATAGAAAGGTTGATTGCTCGGTAAGAAGGACTGTTGGCACATCGCATCACATAATAAAAAAAAATAATAATAATAATAATTGCTGCCGAGCGAAGCGAGGCATCACATATTTGGTCGAGAGAATCTGTCAAAATGTTTCGTGTCTCCTGAACGTGTTGTTTTCGTTCGAATTCAAAATTATGATGGGGATTCGTTCCTTCTGTCATATCTATCCGTTGTCGTTCCCTCATGGCAGTTGTTCGGTACTACATGAAGTACGCATATTTGTCGCGTGGCCCCAGTCCTCCAGTGTCGTTCCCAGACGTCTTGCTCATGGCCGATCGTTAAGTATCAGATTTCTTTGTCACCTACGTGGTCGGATTAGTATCAAATCATGTCATTGTCAGGAGCAAATTTGTATGCTTGCTGAACTGTTCATCAGGCGGATCTTCGATTTAATTTCAAAGATAGAGTAGATTTCAAGGACTAGCTCCAATATAAAGAGCGATAAGGTAAAGAGACACATTTGTTTCATTTGTTGCATGCACGTGTGACATGGAGAACAAATTTGATAAGAGAAGTTGAAATGCTATGGCCTACATGCACTTAAGCTCGACAACAATTGTTTTATCTTTGGTAACTGCTAATAATAATAATAATAATAATAACAAGTATTCATGGTGCCGGAAAACAGCAAATTTACGCAATGCCTATCAATGATCTATTTGCTGTTGCTTTTGTTTCTGCTGTTTCACTGGCTTTCGTTTTTACTTTCAAGACATATATTTGCTTGCATTGTTTACGCATTCAGAACATCGCGTGTATTTTCGGTAGTCGAACTTCCACAACTTACCATTTAATACAGCTCAAGCTGAGACGATTTGAAATAAAAACCATGTCCCCAAAAGCTTTTATGCAAACTTTGCAGCTTTTCGATGGATTATGGCAGCCGTCAAATTTCGATAGAACGGCTAGAATTGGATTTATTACCGGAAAACGAGTCAAACTTTGAATGTTGACAATGAGTTAAACTTTGAATGTTGACAATGATTTCCATTCCCAAGGCCATGCACGTCTCAGGTGAAAATGAAAGCAAAATGAAAGTTAATAATAATAATAATAATAATAATAATAATAATGAATAATAATGATAATAATAACCGTTTTGCTATGCATTACGCAAAGCCTCGATGCATTTACAGTAAAAACTAAACAGTAGGTAAAAATTAACAAATAGCTATCAGAAGGATAAAATTACAAGTGAGAAAATGTAGTTAAAATATTCATTATTATTTATATCTTCTGTAAACTACTAAAAATCTGTAAAATAATTGTATATAGGAGGTAAAACTAAAAGATCTCTTCATAAATTCATTTCTCAGTTCAGCTTTAAAAAGTGTAATGGACTATGTAGATTTCAATTTCCTTGGACAATGCCGGACATTTAGTATCGCAGTGCTTCTTTTCTCACAGGACCGATTGTTCAAAGACTTGATAGTGCTATTCAGCGAAACTATTTAGGCTATTCATCCGCTGGATAATTATTTTTTCCGCTGATTAGCGCTATTTACTCTTTCAACAACCGGGATCAGGTATATAAATAGGTATCTGTCAAATTGTTTTTGGACAAACTTGACAATATGTCGGGAAGGGGAGGGGGGATAACTCTACAATGGACGAGTAATCCATCCAGGGGGATAGGAATCCTACCAGGTGCTGGAGTTTTGCGGTGGCTTTGATAAGCCAATTCTAATCAGTGGTAGTGTATTGGGCTTGTTGTAAATCATTAACCTGCTCTTATCGACGAGTGCGCAGGTTCTTCAATCCTAGATTTAAGGCGGACTTTACATTTTTACTTTACAGTACGTAACAAGGATCTACGATGAACACTCCTTATAGAGTGCACCCACTGACATTAATCGTATAGAAATAAGTTGTATAGATTGTCTGTATGCCCCATCCAAGAGGGGAAAGGGCGACTCACCCCCCCCCCTCCCCTCCCCCTCACTCTCACTCTACACCTCTTGGTAGCAGTTTGTCCTCATTGAATAAAGAAAATATTGTGATCAAAGTGCGTCGAGGAAAAATTCTTCGCTGCCCCAGGGAGTAAAAGAACAACAATGTATTCCTCAGTAATACCACAGGTACAGCAATCCAGAAAATATAACGCCTTCATCGACATCTCATCCGGAATAAAGTATTGTACAATGGCAACTCTTTCAGAGTGTATCATACTCCCTAACTTAGTCTTCTGTCAGTTCCGAATTGCCACGTTCGGCCGACAAATTGTACAGAACATCCTCGGAAAAGTCCTTTGGAGAACATGAAAGTTGAACTGGCCAAAAATGTCCAGATAAAAAGGGTGATGTTGGTTAGTGCAGATAAAGAGTTATCAAAGATACTTCGAGAAAATGATGCTCTTTAACTCCACTATATATATTCCTCCATTCGATAGCGAATCCGTGGAAATTGTCACAGAAATAGAAAGGTAAAGGCAGACTGGTCAAAAATGAAAAAAGTTGCTAAAAATGGCTTACATGCACTGAATTAATTTGCTTTGTTCCAAACATTTGACTTACCAATGTTTCTAAGGCCACGTTTACAATTGGGGATAGGATTTCGGATTCAAAGGCTGTCGGAGTCGTGACGTTTTCATGAATAATAAACATCATAGGATACAAAGTTTTTGGAGATACAAAGGTTCCACTTGCAATTGCTGGTTTTCACTTAGTCCCCAGAGATTCAATTGACGAATTAAAGGGCATGGCGGCCATGTTGGACCACTAACAAAAGAAAGTAATTACAACTCTATTGTTATTGGGCTCCAACATGGCGGCTATGACCCTAGAGATTCAAATAACAAAGGGCATGGCGGCCATGTTGGTGTCCCTAACAAAAGAAAGTAATTACAACTCTATTGTTATTGGGCTCCAACATGGCGGCTATGAATAGCACATTTATGTAATCGCTACCCCTCAGTAAATAACATTTGTAGAATGTTTTCATGAACTTGTTAGGTAACTGCTTTATAAATTGGCTGCGTGTTGTTTAGTTTCCTTTTTTGTTGTCATAACACAATAAATAATAAACGAAACTTAATGATATTTCTGTGAGAAGCGGATGCAAATCCATATGTTATCCTCTTCGTGTATTGCAGCTCAAATTCAAAGCAACGTCAATGCTAGCTTGTTGTTATTAAACGTATTATATTTGAGTATAAAGGCACTCCTAGTTATCACTTGATCAGGGAGTATTGATAATTTCTAAAAACGATATAAAAGATTAATCAGGATATTCTATTGTCACAAAGCTGCTCTTACATACACCTTGTTTCCAACAATGAATGGAAAGACAGAAACAATTGGTTCTCCTTATCAATTAGTTTAATTTGTATAATTTGTATTCTCTTTTCTCGATGAGAATTCTTTTTACAAGTACGTCAAGGCCGAGAAAGGGTAAAATTCTTAGATATTATAAGAACAGAGCCGGGTCTGGAATTTGATTAACGAAACACTAGCATTCTCATGGGGCAGAATGGCTGGACATATGACGCCACACGTCAAAATGCGTTCATTGTATGTGTTCTGAACAGATAATGTGATGCTTGATGTGTTGGTGGAGCCCAGGGGCCCTACTCGAGGATTGCCATGACGGGGCCGTCCGCGGGATTTTTTTGGGTCTGAAATTTTGGCTTGAAGGAATTTTTTTGGGTCTGTGAATTACGCCGGGATTGTTTTGGGTTGCCAAAGTAGGCCGGGATTTTTTTGCGTCTCGTAATCTGGAGCAGTACTTAACATAAGTAATTTTGACTTAAATGACCTCAACTCTCAAGCAAAAGTTTGTCGTCACACGAAGGTGCTTTCATAATTCATGTTCTGATAAAATAAATAGTCGGTCTAATGGAAGTGACCCGTGATGTGACAAGTGTGATTACTCATGTTGTTTTTCTTAGGTCCCGTTTTGTCCCGCAAAGATAATGTAATTTCCAAAGTAAACATTTCGTGAATAGAAGTGTAAACATTTAATGAATAGATATAGCTCTTACAGTATTTGATGAATAGATAAGTCTTACACTATGTCACGTAGCGAATAAAAAACTCCGATTTAGGGATTTTTTTGGGTATGCCAACAAAAGTAGGGATTTTCTTGTGTGGTTGGTTTTTAAAGCAGGGATTTTTTTGGGTATAAAATACGAACCTCGCTCGAACCCCCCC
>JANVCH010111514.1:0-13781 GCA_025505405.1 Epizoanthus rinbou | reverse complement strand
AATAAGAACATTTTGAGCCTCAAATTGTCGAAAAAATAAGAACATTGAGCCTGAGTGAAATTTTACTGGTTCTTAATTTTAAAAAAAGTGTATTTTAAAACCTTTTCTCGATGTTAAACTGAATCCGATAAAATACTGCAAGCATTTCTCAAAATAATATTATATCCGGTGAAGCAATACAATCATTTTCACAGTCATTTTAAAGTAGCGTGATTATATGTATACCGAAAAGAAATCAACCCTCTTGTGACTGTATTATGATTTTGAAGAAACTGAAGGTTTACACTTATTTTCGTTATTCGTTATTTTAAAAATAGGTGTACTGAACACTGTTGTTCAAATTAAAAGATGCCATCTGTATAATATTTCAAGAAACATTCCATAGCGTGCATTATCAATGTGTATTGCCTCACAGTGATCAACCAGAAAAGCCAGGTGTCGGACCTTCAAGCTGTCAAGCTGTCAATGTTATTGTTATTTATTATCTGGCACTGCAGGAAAGTAAAGTTGTTAGTCTACAAACTTGCTATTCAGGTTGTAAAGTAAATCATGTCTTTCAAGCTTCAAATGAAACGTGTAAACTATTAAACTAGCTTCTAATAAACTTGATTTATTATTCCTAAAATATTTACTGAAAGCGTTAGCTTGTTATGTTGCCGATTTATGGCAAAGTTGATTTGAAAAGAGACCGTTTCAGGCAAATAGTACAAATTGTTACATATTCATACTTAATTTCCGAATGGTAAACAACGTCGATTTCTCTGACTCAAAATTCAGTTTTATCTGCCAGTTGCAACTGTAAGAAATTCTAATTACTTCAGGATTAATATTTACAGCGTGGTTAAAGAAATATTGAGACAGCAACGATAATAAAATGTTTACCGTCATTACTTATCCTTTGCTTAATGAATCTGTCAAATATATATTTTGGGTTTTTATTAATTTCAGGTGAACATTCGTCACAATAGGACTTTCCCACAGAGAACATTATGAGTTGCCACTGAGCAGAACTATGAAGTGCTCGTTGCGTCAACAATTCACAGACCGGAGGCTAATTATCGAAATCGATTAAGAAACGCAGTCCATTATTATTTAATTGTTTGTTTTAAAATCAGTAACTGATTTATGAGTGACAAAAATTTAATTAAGAAACATTTTTTAAACTGTTTGCTTGTTGAATGAAAGTTTGCTTCCGTCCACAACGCTTTACTTTTAAAACTTAATATTATTATGCTATCAAATCTAGAGTAATGTGATATTATTGTTCACTCCGTAGTTTGTACAATCAGATTTCATGCCGGTGTAAATCATTAATGATTACGCCCTATGTGTGAAAGGACCTTTGCAAATGTAGACGATAAATCATTCACAAATTGCCCCAAAGATGCTTCGCGAAGAAAACGTAACATGTGTTGGCGGGGGCTTTTCAACAAGTTTTGAACCCAGTCACATGGCGCAAAATTCCAAACATACTTTTGTCCGTTGCCGAAGCAATGTAGGTTCCCAAATCTAAGGTTTTATGGACATTGACGAAATTGAGCGTTAGCAAAGCGTGTTATTTTGGAAGTTTGTTATTGTAAAGAGGTCATATCACTGCGTGAGATGAGATTAGTTTAGAATCACAAATAAAATGAATGTTTTGTTGCATGTGTATCAATATAAGGTCCTCTCGAATAATAGCTTGAGTCGCATTGTTATTGGGATGTTGTTTTGAATGATCGAAGAAGAAACTTCTGCTAGTAATGAACTTGACACGCCACAACAACGGTTCAAAACAATTCTCAGTCGATAAGATCAGAACTGCTCCTTTAGGCGTGGCCAGGGTACGCTGTCGTGCTTTCAGGCATTACATTTTTCAATGTGCGGTCGAATTTACTCATCTAACTTCTCATTGCGGAATAAAATGTCATCTCTAGATAAGATTCTAAAAAGATAAACTCAATGTGCACGATATCTTTTCACGGCCGTTGCTGTCCATTACTTCTAGTTGCATTTATCGCCATCTTTTTTCTGACACGAAGCCGACATGTACAACAAACGTGCACGCGAGTAGATGACTAGTAACTGATTAAAATTTGGAAGTACTATCTCTTTGAGTCCCGGGCTGATATAATGTCAAACTTTAAAGTGGCTTTTATATGAATACCTTTTTGATGAATGATGGTCTAACTTCTAATCTATCGACGTCTTGAAAATGATAAAACGGTATTTTCACTATAAGCTACGTGATCAAAAAGGAACGGATTAGTAATAACGAGCTTAAATTTTGCCAGCATTTGGTTTTGAGAGCATTTATCTTTGATATTAGCGAACTTAATGGACACTTTTGTTTGTTCATAGTCAACACGAGTAACATCGTGTTTATGGTATATCAGATTTCAAGTGCCGCGAGCTTCTAAGTTCGCGTCTTCTTGGCGTGTATGACATGTTTTAACTCCCGCCCATAGGCCGTTCTCGATTTCAACGTGCTGAGCGCTATCGTCTACCGTATAATAACTCATGGCAGACTTTATAGTCTCTTCGTCATCCTTGTTCAACGAACAAGAATTCGCAATAATGCCAAGTTCAATGTTTTTTAAAAACATCCATCCTTTTGTTATATACTTTTCTGACTGTTATAACTCCGCTTTGATATCGACACGCTTTGTACGTCAGAGTAAACGGGTTCTGAATAACTATTTGTTTATGGCGCGTGTAGAGTTTTTGATAAAATAGTCAATAATGCTTGCATGTCGACATATATGTCAAGACAAGAAAATGGTCTCTGGCTTTTAATGAAACTAAAAAAAGAGAACAATGTCTCTTCCGTTTACTCTTGACAAAAGTGTACTTATAAGACATGTTATGAATTGAGTAAACTAAACTAAACTAACCATTTCCTTTCGAAACAAGCGCATCCTTTGTTTGAGAAATTATGCGTTCTTTCTAAAAGCTGTTGTCAAAAAAAGTGCATACAGATATACATTTAGCATTATGCACAACGCCTTTTCTCAGTCGCTCTTAATTTGCAAAAAATATTTGTCTGTTGATAGGTGTTTACGAGTATTGTAAGCATTCAACAATTAGATTGAACGCGACTGTCTTTGACTGCAGTATCTTGATATAGGTTGACACAAAACTGACACAAAACACCAGTAATATTCAATTCATCACCAGTTTGTTTATTAGATGAATCATACGAGTCATGCTTTACCTATACATATCTATCAAAGGCACAATGCTTTAGGAAATAACCCCCTCACAGACTCCATTCGTCTTTGTTGTTATATACACACAGTTTACTCGTTTCCATTGTAAGCACACGTGACAAGCCGTTATAGCTAATACTGTGCATAGTTATGGAAATGTCTCGGCCATATTACTGAATTATTAATAGCTCTTCAATAAAAAAAAATCTTTGTTACTTTGTACAATTGAATCACATATTTATATTTCTTCAATATATATATTTATATAGAAAGCGAGTTTAAAACAGTGAATTATATTACATAGCACTTTAATAGTGTCTTCGATTTAATTCCCTAATGTTTATTGTTCGATTTTCCTATTTCGGCTCATTTGCTTTCGTGCAGTTTCCGGATATGTTTCTTAAGGTCAAAATTCCTGCAGAAACCTTTTCCACATTCTTTGCAGGTAAATGGTTTCTTGTCATTATGAGTGTGCATATGAAATGTCAGATTGTAAACTTGATGGAAAGCCTTTCCACAGATGTGGCATTTGAATGGCTTCTCGCCAGTGTGAGTGAGTCGATGGTTTTTGTAATTCCCTTTCTGGTGAAATCCCTTTCCACAGATATCACAAACAAACGGTTTGTAATTGGCGTGAATACGGATATGAGTGTTCAAAGTAGAAGATCTGTTAAAAGCTTTTCCACAAATGTTACACTTATGTGGCTTTTCTTTCGTGTGAATAATTTTATGGCGGCAAAGTGTACTTGCTTGTCTGAAGCCTTTCCCACAAATCTTGCATTTGAAAGGTCGCGCGCCAGTATGCACTGGCATATGGCGAGTAAGGTTGTAGTGAGCGTTAAATATTTTCCCGCAAACCTCACATGTGAATGTCTTAGGAGCTCCGTTCCTTCGTTTTCTGCCAACAGTAGTTGTCCCTGTACTCGTTTGGATAAAAGCTGGGTGTTTGGCGCTTTCAAATCCTTCCAATCCAGGGAAGGTCGTTCCCGGCATGAATATACTAGCTCTTGGAAACCCGTCGTCGCTTTTCGTAGGAGACGGCACCAAACCACCATCTAAAGATCTTGGGCTGGACGTGTCTGAGTCGAAAGGACTTGAGCTGGGCGGGAAGTCTAACCTTGAACCGGAAATCTCTGCAGGGCTGTGAGCTAATGGATATGTGGAGAATGCGAAAGAGTTGAAAAATCGGGCCTTCGGGCTCAACTGTCCTTTTACAGTTTGTATGTCTGGGTCAAGCGTCGTTAAGTTTAGTTTAATAGGCTTGAAAATCTGTGTAGGTTCAATTTCAACTCGTATTGGCTGCCACATGTCGGTTGAGTCCACAGGAATACTTGCATCTGCTATAAGCAAAATTAGAGAGAACATCCTTAGATTTTGCTGTGTCTATTTTATGATAATGAATATTTAATGAGGTGGGCATCTCAAGAGCAGAGAAAACGAAAGCGTCTTTATCCAAGAACTTTAAAATCACTGGAGTTTTGTTAAAACCGTATTACAGGCCTCAACACTCCGCATAGCCAACTTGAACTAACCATTTTTCAGCTTACCTTCCTCCCAAATTGGTGATGAGGGGAAACTTTTCTTGAGCTTGACCAGAAATGACCGAGGCATTTCGCTTGACCTTGCGTACAGTTATATTAGTTTGAGTTAATCTTTTGATCAGCGCTCTCAACTGCTTCTTGCAGAGAACTTCTTCAAGAAGGACTTAACTTGGAGTAGAAAAACTTCAAGAAAGTTTTGATCACTCTTAACAGTAAAAGTTGGACAAAGTTCGAAGCTCACAGATAATACTTGATGCCAACGGATCAACTGGCTAATTTGATCGGCGCGTGCCGCTTTTATATCAGTTCGTGTGCTCTTTTCTCTTTTATGTGCATTATGTCAGCTGAAAAGAGGGCAATGCAAACAAAAACACAAGGCGAAGCGATCCAACCGCGGGTACTCAATAGAGATTGCCATTGGAGGAACAAATCTGTATTCTTTAAGAGGCACGCGCCATTGACCAATCACAATCTGCCTTTCCGGCACGCTTAATAACACTCCTGAACAATTGAAGTATACATCCCACGCCCCACGTTCGTAATTAGCACCTAATTGCCAGCTCTAATTTGCACGTTTGGCTTGTAGCCTACAATTCCCAAACTCTTCTAATTCTGACAAATTCCGTACTTAGTTTAAGTGAAAAAGCTAGTGCGACAATTTCTGATGTGAGTAACTTTGTGTTTTTGAGTTAGAAAAACACTTCACATTTCGTTTTAATAATAAGCTTATTCGGGTCCAACCTCAAGGGAGGTAGTAAAGAACAGAGCCCAGGAAAGAACAGCTGTCTGAATATTTTATCATGATTTACAGAAGGAATGTTTAATCTTTTTAATAGTACAACACCTTTTTCGTGCCGTATTTGTAATGAATGTTTCTGTTTGTCTAAGACCATCCCAAGGGGATAGCTCTTTTGTAGATAAGCTCATTTCAGAATGATTAAATTCGAATTTTCGAATCTGAATCTTGACCGTTTTATTATCAAGGCGCAGTTTGCTTCTGCACAAGATAGAGAAGTTGGAAACAACAGATGTTTTTACCTAGCCGATACCAAGGATAAATTATCATACCGAAGAAAAAACTTTCGAAGCGATCGCTAAGCAACGACAAGCGAAAACGATACAACAAGACAATGCTGTCAGAGTTGTTTGATTTTCAAGACTATGTCAACGTCGCTAGTGTACAAAGTTCCATTTTTCTGTAGTAAGAACGCGCAAAAAAAAGTATAGCGATGATCAAGTCTTACAAAACAGCAACGGCGCAGTTGTGCAGTTGGAATTAATTCGTAATTGCGCTATCAAGATCAAACGGGTATAAATATTTTAGCATTGGCTCAAAGACCAAATAAATAAATTCCTAATTGAGTATTATTTGATGCTGAAGAGCAAAAGAAATCCGTGCCATACCCTATTGCATTAAGACAATAATTTGTCTCCTATATATTGTGATATTGTATGAGTGCCCCTTCATTGCCTCCTTTTCTCCCACCAGGTGTGAGGTATTTTAGACTGCAGAGATTTTTAAAATTTCACGCTAACACCTTCGATAATTTACCGACTCAAAACTAAAATATTGCCCAAGTACAAGCAACATTGGACATCCAACAGCCCAAGAAACACGTTCAAAGAAGCGTCAATTCAGACTGTTAACTGTATAAAACTTCTGGACCGTTTTATTGAAGCTAAGATATTTTCTTTAATGCGAGCCAAAGGTGAACCCTTCACAATGTCGTCTTTGTAGTTAAATAACAGCAAATAATCCTGCATGCGTCAGACACAATGAAAACCCGCGTGTCCTAGAACGAAAGGAATTGTAATGGAAATTTACTTGTCAAAACACAATGCTTCCATATACAACAGCACGCGTTGAGTTAGTTCTGAGACGCCGATTTGGACATAACAGAAGCCACAAAATGTATTTTAAGGGTTTATATGACTGTAATAACGCTCAGATACGATTTTGATAGCTTTTTGTTTTCTCTTCTGAATTGCCAAAGATTAAAGACTAGAGGATTACTGTTCGCGAACATTTCATTCCTGAAGTTAAAAATTTCCAACAATAAACACAAAACACCAGTCTTGGCAGAGGGTCACACTAGGCCACAAGCAGAAAACACATAGTTGTTTGGAACAACTTTTAAAAACTAATCAACAAACTACTTACCCTTCATATCGTAACTTATTTTCACGAAAACCTGCTGGGAATTTTTAGAATTCATGGAAGAGACTTAAGATTTTGTTTGCTATATTTTTGTGCCCGCGTATTATTTTAAAGCTGATTCACCTACAAACTTCTGTTTACCCTAAGAAAGCAAATCCACAATGAGATAACACGTTTCGTTGTAGCCTGGATAGGTTCTTCTCTACATGATGATTGCACACTAGGTTCAGAACTTCAAAATTAATTGAATTTCTTTGAAGAAAGTAGGAGATAGACAATAAGGAAAGGTTTCCTAAATTGGAGCATTGAACCTTTTAGCATTCTCTCGCTCAGCTTGATTTAGGTTTACAGCTCTGCACGTGCTCAGAACTTAGAAGAAAAAAAGCAAAGTAAAACACAGGCACATTTTCTTGTGACGAGCTTCCCACACTCTTAAAAGCAGCTAAGACTCCTACACAGAAACTAACATGGTAGTAGATTTAAAGCAATCTTGATTTTTCTAATCTTTCGTTAAAATAGTCCATCCAACAATTTACCTTGTGGCATTTTAACTGACACTTGATCAATTTTAGTTAATTTGGAAGAAGCAAAACAATTATTTTTTTGTTTTTTTGGGTATCTACAAAATCAGTTGCAAAACCTTTCAAATGATTATTAAATTTGGCACACGGTGAGTGCGTTTTGTCCAATTAAAAGTCTGTTATGGGTATACACAATTTTGAGAAAACAAGCACTGGGGTATAATAACTCTCCGAAATCCACCTGGCGAGGTCACAGGGGCGCGTGCTATATGAATGACTGGGCGCGTGGCTATTCGCGTGGCACTCTCGAGCAAACAAACCGTGCTTGCAGAGACAGCTCCGACTGATGGACGGTCAAGTACTCAACAATTTATTAAAACTTAAATATTCAAATAAGTAATTAAACATCTCGGCGAAGCCCCAACCGCGAACAATGTTTTGTTTTCGTTTAGTCGCGTGTCGGCTCCATTGTGAGTGATGAATCTTGAATTGGAATTGAATAAGGTATTCTTGTTAATTGGTCCAAAATTTGCCTGCTGCTAATGATCGTTGGGTTTTCTACGAAGCAACTGCTACCGCAGGAGAAATAAGGGCAGATGGTTCTAGTAACATGTGTCTGTAAACAAGAAAATCTATCTATAGAGCATTGCTGTCAAAGATTTTACCATCCAACATACTTCTTGTCGATGTACAAGTACCGAACGGTCGTACTCGTACGCATCTTCAAAAATGAACGATTTTAACAAAAGAACCCTGAAAATACTGGTGATCTATAGACAATATAACAAGCAAAGTTAATCCCATTAAGTGCCATTATTTCTCTTGAGGAGTACAGTACCAGAGTGAGTACGTTCTAGCTGGAAAAAACAGATGCGATCATTCACGGCCATATTTTGGCAAGTTTAGATTTCCCATAGAAATGGACATATGGATTTATTTCGGAGATTTTGAGAATGTTTAGAGCGAAAAAACTTACACCTCGTTTCAAACCCTTGAAGGAAATCAAAGCTTTGGAAGTGTCGCAATAAACGAATGAATAGAGTGAATTCTTATTTAAAAACATAGCTGTGCTTATTCAATAGATTCGTAGGAGAAAGGCTACGTCTAACCTAAATATTGATTAGGTTGTAAATCTGAACATGTACATAAATGGACCGATTAGCGAACGGGTGACACTGAAATGTACAAGTAAATATCGCTTTAAAAAAAGGAGAGAAGAATTTCACTTCAACAAAATTAAAACCTGTTTTATCCTCATTCCTCATATTCAAATTTTCAACCTCATTTACTCTGTCGTCCAAAATACAAATTTATATCTGGTTTGTAAAACATTAGTAAAACCAATTTAGGGGCTCCCAAAAAACATTTTCACAATAGTCTTAAGAGGCATAGGTAATTCGTAAAGCTCTTTTCGCTTCAAGATTAATTATTCCCTTTGAGGGGTAACCGCTTTTAAACATATCTTCCTTTGCATAGAAGTACACAGTAGGGTTCTATCGTTCTTTTTATTTTGTCAAGCTTGTAATTAGCTAAACCCGCCCCATGGCCTAACTAGCTTAATAACCTCCCCTAATTGTTGCACGTTGATTTATTTCTATATTCTGTGGTGTATTGTAAGGGCACGTGCGGTATTACAATATATGATACACACATCGTAATGTACTAATTGACTGAAATAAGCCCCCCACATTGCATTTCGCTATCATTCGATCGTAAATTTAAAGATAATTCAGTATCGAAAAACTAATGACGAAGAAGCTATTCCATATTTTATTGCATTTAGAGCTGAGTGGCGATTCTTCGCAGTAACACCTTGTTTCTTAAAATCGACACAGTTGAAAGATTGATTCATGCCTAGCTTTCTCTATAAGTTTGTATATCTCTTAAATAGAGGAACATGCATGCCAAAATTAGGTTGAATAATTTCAGAAACCTCCATGTAAATTATATTTAGTTGTCAGGTTGCATAACTGGCCAAAAAATCAGATTTTTCCATCGATTATTCTGAGACGGGAGGTTTGTCTCTTGTTCTATTCTGTGTTTTTGATGTCCCAACAAGAAAATAATACTCTCTCACCTTTACAATATGACGAAAATTAGTGAAACAAAAGCAGCTCTTACAAAAGTCTCGCCCTAGCAGCAATTCAGCCGATCTGGAGATAAAACTAGAAGAAAAGGAGAGAACAGTCTACCATATTAAAAGACCATGAACAATCGTGACATTTGCGCACAGAAAAAGTCTTCCTTCCTAACAAACTTATGCGGTTACGACCAGAATATATCGTAACTGTCTTCCTTGAATAACCAGTAATGCGATTTATCAATTAGAGAGCATTTTATTAAAACCCGTTTTCATCGGCATACGACTTGCTACCGTTGATTATTTAAAAGCCGTTCTATCTAAAAGTAATTAGCCGTATCAAGTTTTCAACTACAAAGGGAAAAGCCCAGGAAAATTGCTGGTATGGGTTTCATGAGGTTTTAGATAGAACAACGCAGAGTGCTTTAGTACGAAAATTTAATATGAAAAATGTCTTTGATTTCACCGGCTCACAATGATTTCATCTGCACGTTCAAGTTTTAACTTAACGAGACTTTTGTGCTGCCATGAAAATTATCAGTTAATTTTACTTTCAACATCGTTTTGATAAATTCTAAAATAATTTTGTAAATCGTTTTTTGCTAAAAATCTTTGTTCAGAATCCCAAGCAGTAATTTTTCAATTCAGTCATTCAGGCTCGAATACTGATAAACCAACGATCATTTCGGTCAATGTTGAACATATGGATAAATGGTTCAATTCCAGAAATCGGTGTATATTTAATATTAAAATCGCGAACATCACTGTCTTGTTTGGTAGTACTGTGCAGTGTAAATCTGAAGTTAAAATAGTGTAAGGTGTAAGGGGAAAAAATGAAATTGTTTCACCTTGTCAGAACATTCGACTCGCAATGATGGATTTCATTTAGGTGATTAGCTGAATTTCTTAATACTTGAAAAAATACACCAGAATTTTATTTCTAGTTTAAACTTTCTAACCGTCTATCGAATTACTTGGACTCTATAACTCACCTCCCGAGATAGATTGTATTCGGTCTTGTTAATAATTGAATAATCTTGTCTGTGGATGTCATCACTGCAATTTCCAGTTCTATTCGTTTTGTCGCATCATCCCCTTTGAATTTAAAACAACACTTTTTCCTTCTACAGTTTGACTATGGCAGTTTCTTTCTCCTGAATGAATATGTGTAATTTTGACTTTAATGCCAAACGGTTATGTTTCCATTGCTGAATTTGTATTTTTTTAAATGCATTTATTTGGATACCGTATCATCTTTGCCAAACTAGATCAGCGATACAAGGAACTTGTACAGGGACAGCAGAGAGCGTAAGTTCAGCAAAATAGTTTAAATGATTACGCATTTCAAAAATTATAAATTGATTTTCACTGTAAGTAGCGAAATAAAATAAAAATAAATGTAACTTTCGTTTAATCATTTTTCAAACCGTGCAACAAAGCTTACGTTCCTAAAGACATATAGCTCATATGTTAAATAACGTGAAAATAAAATAAAATAAAATAAATAAAATAAAATAAACTGATAGTATATTTGTATGAAAATTACTTTTCTCAGTGGCATATTCAAACTTGCTGGATTTGAGTAGTTTATTATCCTCGTCAATAAATCAGTGAACTGGATATATTCACTTGTAAAACTATTCTACTTTAAAAATTTCCATGCATTATATATATATATATATTTATCACTAAAATAAAACTGTTTGTGCTGGTGAGTATACATTTGAAGTTTGTCCATGCACCTTGGCTAAGAATATATAGTCTTTTCTTTGGATTGTGGTGATAAGCAAATTGAAATATTGAATTTATCAAGTATTAAGTGTTACGTGCCGACTTGCTATTGTTTGGCCGGGAGCACTCGTGAAGAAGAAATAAGACGCTAGAATTTTGACTGAAAACTGAAAGATGGTACAAATTACAGCCTATATTGCGTCGAAAGGTCCCGAAAGTAGCGATCCCTGGAAAGTATGGACCACTGATAGTAATGTAATTTTTAACGTAGAGGTCACTGTGAGAAATTCTCAAAGATTTGACTGTGCGTCGGAAAGTAGTGGCCCCAAGTGCAACCAAATCAATCGAAAGTATATATAAACGATCGAAGGTCGCTACTGTTTTGGGACTTTGCAGTGTTGAGTGGAACACATACTGCTGCGGTATGAACTAAATCGGCTGACGTTCAAGGATAAAATCCAGTAGAACCTTGTCGAATTTTTTGGCTCTCTGAGCTGGTTTGACTAAATTTGAAGCAATAATCGGAAGAGAAAATATTCTCGAACAAAATACATTAGAAAGACTTTGTACAATATTTGTTTATCCTTGTGCCCTGTACCTGTCTAGTCGTAAAACAAAACAGTGGCGATAAATCTATATTTAATCTGTCGTTTATACAAGATTTACTCAACGTAAATTGAGTATTGTTATACTGTTTTCTTTTTGAGGATCTGACTTAGATTTCACTGTTTCATAACTTGATTCAATTCAGTTGTACTCAAATATTTTATTAACATATATAAACCAATGTCGTATTTTTCGAATGTTTTCCATTTCATCGAACCTCATTTTTAATTACAAAAACCAAACAAGAAAGGAAACTAAATGCACTTTTTTTTAAAAACATGCTTTCGGATTCGAGAGATGTTTTAAAATACAAAAAAACTCAGATTTTTAGACAAGATTGCATCTATATCTCCTTCGTTGCAAAAACTCCCCTGAAAATGTTACATTTTCATCTTCTTCAGCATACCAAGCGTTTTAAATTCATTACCATTTTAATAAAACGTCTTAGTCACATCGAGATATTGCTTTATAATTCAAAATCAAACAGGAATAAAAATAGGTATAATAGAAAGATATTTCTAATCCGTGGTAATTTTGACTGAATAGAACAGGTGTGTGCTTACATACAAGCGAATTACTCCATGCTATTTCAACAGCGTGAATGGTCTGTCATTTAATTCATAGTACATGTTTGAGATGAGATATTAGTTTCAAAACACTGCATCTCTTCTTCACATTATACAAGCACAACTCATTCTGCCCTTTAACAGGGAGAAGTTTCAAAATTGTAGAATTTGAGTGTTGTAGTCATGAATATTAATGAGAGAGAGTTGTACAAGAGACATTCTTTACCGCAGCATCCAAGAACACAATGGATATAATTTATTGCTTCTTGTTCTGTTCACGGACAGCTTGCTTTTCGTTATGGTTTCATGTGAACAGTCCAATGCAATATATTATATGATGTACTCTATTTTTTCTTAGTGAAATTGATCAGTTAAATGGTCGGAGAAAGTTATAATCAGTGCGCATTTTATGTAAATTGAAAATTTGGAGTGTCTAGCTGTCATATATCAATTCAAATGTTTAGAAGTTTTCTAAGTCGATGTGTGTGTGTGTGTGTCTGTGTCTGTCTGTCTGTGTCTGTCTGTGTGTGTACGTGTGTCTGTGTCTGTGTCACGGTCTTTGTGTCGGTGTGTCTGTGTCGGTGTGTCTGTGTCTGTGTGTCTGTGTGTGTCTGTGTGTCTGTGTGTCTGTGTGTCTGTGTGTCTGTGTGCCTGTGTGTCTGTGTGTCTGTGTGTCTGTGTGCGTGTGAGACAGGGGGTGGAAAAGGAAATGAGATCTTCCAAAATTCAAGCACACACATCAACTGCGCATCAACAAACACCTCTACCTGGCAGTACCTGGAATGATAGCAAATTTTGGTGTTCTATTTGCATGGCCAATCAGAGCTCAATATCTAATTACAAACATCGGCCCCAAAAACAACAATAAAAATATCTCTTTATTAAGGTGGCCCTATGCATATATGTAGGAGGGTGACCCTTCTGCATGTAAATAGGACCTAAGATATATCAAAGTTTGGAGCCTTGTTTTAATGTACTTAATGCATTTTCTTTGCGTTGTTGCTAAATAGTATATATGCATAATGTCGTTGTAATTACTCGATACATTTCCTGAAATCCTCTTTGAAATAATAGAAACCATTTTACTTTGCCTTTCACTTGAGAAAATAATTTTCTATTTAATAAGAAGCCCCACATCCGAATGTTGCTGGATTAGTCACAAACTGGATCGATCAGTTCAACCCACTAGTCTGTTAGTACATTTTTATTGAATTTTACAGAAAATGCTACCCTAAACCCTCCGATAATGTTTCTAATAACATATTTTGGGCTAAACAAAATTACGTTTCAATGGCAAGAACAGGGTGCACTTGATGTACTACAAGGTTGCCATGGAAACGAGGCTTGAAAGAAGAGTGCAATTGTTGGTACATTGAAGAGTTATTCTGAC
>JANVCH010111403.1:0-13781 GCA_025505405.1 Epizoanthus rinbou | reverse complement strand
GTGACGCGTGTCGTCATTTTGGTGTCTGTTCAAAAATAGATCACAGTTTTAGACCAATCACAGCGCACGTTATATCTTGTTTATTGTATAAACAACTATTTCACAAAAGGTTGACAGTGTGCAAGAGTCAATACCACGACTAAAAGGAATGGTGGATTGCCGAAGCGTTTGAATAAAGAAAAGTTTCTCGAACTCTAGATGAATCAAGTACCTAGCTGTCATTTAACTCAAATTATATTCTTTCTGCAGCACCATTGTGTATTTACTCTATTTTTTTACAACCCATAGTTCCTTTCGGTTGTGGTATTCGCTATTACACACAGTTAACCTTCTCTGAAAGAGCTGTATATATGAACTAACCATCCTTGTTTCCTTTAACAAACATTTCCCAAAGTCTAAACCAACTCATACTGATACAGTATGCATCCAGATTGTCATTTCGAAGAAACTGTTCGTTCAGCTGTAAAAGAAACATGAATAATCTTAGCAAATTGTATATCACGAATAATTACAGGATAACTTGACTAACCATTCAATAAGTGCCACAGACATGAGTAAATCAATGAGTAAAGCCGGTACTACTACTACTACTACTAGCTGACAGTAACCACCTCTAACAAAGAGCATCACTGATAACCTGTGACAACTTAACCGATGTCTCGCCATCAAACATTGTTTGAGGGTGGAAGCACGCTGTAGTGGGGTCAGGTAGCCGAGGAAATTAGGGTACAGCGTGTGAGCAAATGTAGTAAAGACAAAATAGAATATCAGGCACATGACATGGTGGCCAGCACTTGGGCATTTCAGCAGCATCGATCAGTTTTGTAACAACAACACACTGAAATGTGCCACAGAATGCTCCATGGGAACAAGCACTAAATAACTCAATAGCAACACTGCAAAACCTTCCACCACACAGTCCTTTAATACACAAGTAGTTCAATTCTAAATTATGTGTCACTTATCTATTCATCACAAACTCCGTCTTATAAACTTATCAACAAGGACTAATACATCTCGTGATATATAACAGCTGTCGTCACCCAGGCTGCATATTGCCATGGTAATGGTATTGTGCTAGAAGGTGAATTTACTCTAAACCAGGTGTCATAATACTATGAATGAGAAATGACTTTCTAATTTCACTCTGTAATTTCGCCGTTAATTTGTAATTTCACATGTGAATGCGGGAATTGTTGGGAGCTGTATTGTTGAATGAACAGCACTGAATGTACAAATGAATGAATAATGAATAATCTTGGAAAAAATATTCAGCACAGCAAGCCTGTAGTATCATTTGGACTTGTTCAGCGAACAATCCTGATACTGCATGAAGTAAATAAATGCCTTCAAAGTGATTAAAATATTTCCCATTCATGTTTACCAGAACCTAAAAGCAAGGGATGTGCATTGTACAATTGATTGGATAATCATTTGGAGTGAATGGCCTTGCCACACGAGAGTAGTAAAACGTCAAGTGTCATAATGAATGAAAACGTTTGAAATGCTAAACAACCACTTCACTGATTACATTCATTGTGATTGATCAAAAGTAATTATGTAACGTAATTTGTTTCTCAAGCTATTTTAAAAAGGGCAACTAAAATGGTGACTTGTAAAATTAGGATTATCTTAGAAAATATAGAATTTTGATAAAAACATGTGAAAACTCTGCCAGTCACCATTTAATTACCGAGACCAACTGTTCGCAGGGCACTAGTCACAGTAATTATATTATTGCACATTGTAATAATTATACACTTGTACTTTTTAGTCAGATCGATGAAATGTACATTTGACTTTTTTAAATTTATATTAGCACAATATAAATGAATAATGCATTATTATTACTATTATTATAAAAATTACAATTTCCTCAAATCTGATTGATTCCTTAACCACTCTATTATTCATTAATTCGACACTATCCAATAACAAGTTCTGGTATCAGACACTTGAACGAACCAAACACAACCTGAGTTACTGGCTGACTGTCCAATCACAAGACAGATAATAATGACTATGACAACAACAACTTACCACTCAGAAACTGTAACCAAAATGAAATGGAGAAATTTTGATCATATATACAGTAGCAATTCTTTCCATGACAGAGACTTCTTCTTTCGGAAATTGTAATGTTTATAATAAATTGGTAATATGACTTCGTGTTGTCCAATTCTGTGTGTAATCATACTCACTATAAATTTTGTCTTGGAATAATTTTGTCCAATTTTGTTATCACTCGTATGATTACAGACAGAATTGAACTTCACTCAGTCCTATTACCATTACTTATTATTATTATTATTATTATTTATAGTTGATAAAGTTACTATTATTATTATAAAATTAAAACATTGGTTCACATCTAAATCTTCCTTCCTGAATCTTCCACCTCACAACAAGATCAGCTGGATTTCCATTGTCAGATTTAAACACTTTCTTAACATAACATACCTTCTTAAAATTTTCAATTTCATGGTCTCTTCTTCTCTCCAGTTCCTCTAGATCTTCCTATAACATAAAACATTCCAGGTGCATTCTGTCATAAGTTAAACAAATCCTACTTTTATCTACATGTATATAAGAAAAACAGCTAAACTGTAAAAATTGTAAAAATTCCAGTCAGGTAGCGCAGAGGGTAAGTTAAAGAAGGGGGCTAAGTGGTAAAAAGTAGGCATGCTCCCATGTGAAAAGTTTGAAATCCAGTACTGAAGAATTGCTTAATTTTGCATCTACAAACAGAATTATGAAATGTATTTAGATTTTTCAATCTCAGTTTTATTCATTTTTACTCTGTGACTGTGATTTTTTTACACTCAAAACCGTATAATTGTAAATGTTTCAAAAACCCCTTTCGATAATGACTAATGATATCATACTACGTATTTTAACAAGTTGACACATACACTGTACAGGGGCTCTTCTCACATCACAAACATAAATATGATGCAACAAGGCCATTACTGAAGTCAAAATATCATGACAGAGCACCTTGCATTGTTCACACATTTCCAGAGACGTCACAGGAGGACCTCCACCAAACCTACAAATGATCAAATAAGGTTATTCGTAATCATGTATGTTACAAAAGTGACCTCGTGTCATGCTAAGGGTAGCTGATATTTCTGCTATGTGCGACACAAACCTCCGGTGTAACGCTAAGGGCAGTTGATATTTCTACTATGTGCAACACAAACCTCCTGTGTCACGCTAAGGGCAGCTGATATTTCTACTATGTGCGACACAAACCTCCTGTGCAGGAACAGAGCCACTTTCAAAACAGGATTCCAAAACTGTAACTGGAAAATTCCATACTCGCGACAATTCTAACAAATAAATCTAAACAATGGAAGATGTAAACATAAAACTCCAACACAAGTACGCTACCTTTGAAAATGAATTAACACATAGTAACTTGCAGTGTTTGCACCAAACCTGCAGTAAAATTCCTTTTGAAAAGCTTGCCTATAATAAAAAAAGACGACGACTGGTACATTTACCTATAATTCTTAGCGCACGAAAACCCTAAAAACACCCATAAGAATGCACTGAAAGATCCCAAAAACGTCAAACATAGTACAGGGACGAATTTCGCAAAAATATATAGCTTTCTATGTGTCTATTGTTGTGTTAGGTTCGCATGGTATTGTGGTTAAATGTACAGCCACCATCTTTTTTATTATGGTCAATTATAGTTGTTGCCTGAAAGACTGATGCTTGGATGTCATACAAACACATGAAGAAAATTGGAAAGATCGCTTGCTTGCACACTTACTTTGTAACTAGGTGAAGAAACACAGAATCAGGTAGTGGGACTACAAGGTCACGAATTCTCTCCATTGCAAATGGATGAACAGCTGAAATAATAATGATAATGATAATAATAATAATAATAATAATAGTAATAATAACCAATTTTATTATATGGCTGGTTAATTTCGTGTGCTGTGATTGGTCAATTTCATGAATTGGCATGTGTTTTCCATTATTTACACGCCCTCACTTGTTCCAAATTATTAACAGAGCCATATAATAAATATCTTATCTATACAAAAGGTAAAATGTACTTGATAAAACTGCTACAAACATTTTCGATCTAATTGATCTTCTTCAGTTAGTGAACTGAGGGAATGCAAATGTTCTTTGTTTTCACTCAAGGACAGAAATTTGCATCCTTGCGAAGCATCCCAGAATTATTCTGTCTGCAAACAAAAACATGAGAACCTCAACAACACAATTTATCAGTCAGAGCCTGGGCGTCATTGTACTTCAAATCCATGCCATTCATTGTCATGGAGGATAATCCTGGAAGATGAGAAGAATTCTGAAGTCGTTCCTTATTGGACGTTTCCAACCTCCTTTGAACAAACAAGTCTCCGCCTTTCATTTAACTCTCTTTTTAAACTTATGCTTATGCTATTACTATTACATTAATATTATTATTATTATTATATTATTATTATTAAATTGTATGAAGGAAAACACAAATTATACAGTACCTCCATGGACACACAGGAAATCAGTATTTGCCACTGGACCTACAAGAAGATGGGTGAACTGACTGAATGAGGGTTTTCTGGCTGTATTAAGAACTGTTCTTTCATCTGCACAGTTCCCACCTTTAGCTGGACATGAAATTCAAGAACCTTTCCCAGCAAATTGAAGAATTTTGTGCAGCCAATAAAACTCACAAACAGTGCTAGTTATACAATTTCCAGTTCAAGGCCCTTTGTTCTGTTGAACATCATTGTTCTATCACGAAAAGGAGTGCTTATCATTTGCTTTGACACAGTTAATTTCGGTCGCTACAGCCAGCAGACCATTCAAGGACTTTAAAGACCTCAAATGTTTTTCAAGGACATTCTAGGCCTGGAATATTGTTTTTGCAACTTCAAGGACTTTTCGGGATTCCAGGACAATGAGAGCCCTGCATCTGCATTAATAAAGGTTGTTTCAATTCACAAACTAAGACAACATTAATTTTGACTTTTATGGCAGGTGGAGTATGGACGTTTATTGTTTCTGGAGACCACAGGCAGAATGATGTCATAATCTTAGCAGAATTTGTTTCCCACATTAACTTATTGTACTTAAAAGCTCTAAAGTTTAAGATTACCTAAATCTATCTTTAAATACTGGTGTTCTAGCGGATTCAGTTCCTGCAGATTTTGGAACTGAATCTGCTAGAGGCTGTGGTCTCCTCTCGAGGATTTAGTTCCCCTCTATTTCATTATATTGACATTACACTTGGTCAATGTTTGTCAGACGTATGGGCCAATTCACTTAGGTTTCTTCAATAAATACATTTGTTTCATGGAGAGTTCTGAAAAGTACAAATTGCTTTGAACATTTGTTGTCTCAATTATTGTATGGACTTGTTCAATGCAACACTTTAACATGATTATTATAACTGAAAACCACCCAATTATGTAAAGAATAACAATAGATATAATATGATATCATGGGAAATGAGGGAAATAATGACCCACATACCTGGTTCTGCACAATGCTGGAACTTCATTAGCCACTGCTTAGAAACATAGCATCTGGCAGGACTGCCCTGTTAACAAACAATCAATCATAGTTGTTTATTCACCACAGCTGACTGACCTACCAGGCACTTACAACATGCTCAATATACAGTAAAACAACAGTGGTCAACACCGGTTGATGGTGATTGACTGTGGATGACGGTAAACGATCATGTTCATCATGGTATGTCATTGTGTCAGCTGAGGTTGTTCGAGGGGCATGAGCATCCATGATGATGACTACAAACCACTACTGACTGGGAGAGAGACCATGGCCGATTGGCCACTTGAAGAATGACCAAAAACCACCTGACCACGGCTGATCATGGTCATCTATGGCTGACACATTTTTACTCTGATACTTTCAAAACATTGATGAGTACAGAAATATTGACTTGATGGTTTCGTACCACTCTGGACATTCCCAATGTTAAGTGGGGTTTTTTTCATGTTCAGGATGTTTGTCAAACATGGTTAATGTAAGGAAGATCTACGCAACTTGATAGAACTGCATGTACGTATCCAGCTGCCAGACCTAACCTGGTCATCATTTTGTTTTCAAAGTTCTCATTCCCAGTACCTAAACTGTGTGCATCCACAGAGTTGGCACTGGAACATGACTTGAGAAAATGCGCCGACTATATGTGATTTTGCAAAGAAACTATCAGGCAATGTAATCATGAACAAGATAAATAGTTTGGAATGGTAAACGTTGTGTCTAAAACAGCATAATTCTCCAGTGGAAAACACGAGTGTATTGACATTTTTAGTACATCTGTTGAAAAATGTACCCGTGGATAATGCCAATTTGAGTTTGAACTATATGTATACATGCATTATTTGCCATCTGTCAGAGTTGAAAACATGGTGCAACAGTCAGCAATGTCAACTACTAAAGACAAAGTATGTAATATCCGACTATGGCCTAGAACCTTAAACACGCGAAATATAAAGTAAAGCTGATAATCTTGATTAATAAGTTCACCAGAGTTGACTGACTAACCAATCTTGGAAAAGCAATGTGTTCTCAGCCTACTGTTTATACTGCCGACGTTTTTGTTTCCACTAGACATGCCTCCAGCTTTAAGGATGAAAAGCTACAATTACAAGTCTTATGACAACAAAATAAATCCACAAGCAACTTACCTCACCACTCTTCATCAAACTGCCAAATATCTGTCTTTCTTTGTTGGCCTTCCCACTTGATTTTCTATTAAACAAGGTAAGATAACTCTGTTGCCATACACCCATAATACAAGAATTATTAGTTACATAATAATTACATTATGACATTATAGGTTTTATGAATATAATAAACAAATATTGACCACTTATGTTTTGCTAATAAATGTTCAAATCAATTTATTTTACATTATATTTTTATTGTGCAAATAATGAAAAATAGCAACAAAAATATTTTATACAGCCTGAAATGTGGGTTGTTTAAATTTATATTTAAATTTAAATTTTGTATCCCACAATGCAACAGTAACACGCATTTGAAAGTCCAAAATCAAGAGCCTTACAAATATAATTCTTGAGATAACTTAGTATATAAAATACAGAAACAAGAATTTCAATTTCTTAAAGGCAGAAATGGTAGTTTATGCAGCATTTTCTTTGTACAATGTTAACAAACTGTGATATGAAATAGAACAACATGCTACTCTACCAATGCAAATGTTCTCTCGTTCCAGTGCACTGAACAGTCCAACAGTATTTTGCTACACCAAGCTATGAATTAATACTATTCGGACAGCACAGCCACATGAATATAAGTTCTATAGCTAATAAGTGTAGATAGACCATCTTACAGTTCTGTGAAAGGTAGCCAAGGAGGCTAACGTTGAGTGAGCTCTGATACATGTACAAACCCTCTTCCTTTTGATATGCACATCAGTTTTATTATTACGCAAATTAATTCACATCTAACAGTGCATGCTCAACGACAGGCAAGGCTTGGCTACCTTTCATAGAACTGTAGAATGGTCTATTGTGCAAAAGATATATTAAGTTTATATTAGCATTGCAAATATACATGTACATACAAGTTTCCCTTGACATGACATGTCACTCGAGCATGAAATCTCAGAATGGCACCAGCATACTTTGTTCAATGCAGTATTTCCAAAAACTAACCCCACTCTCCAGCATGGTGAGAACAACTAGATGGTGATTAGTGAATTGATAATTTAACTTTAAACAACATGGAACTTTCTTTCATCTTTCATTGTATTTCAGTCTCGTTTTTTCCAACATAAGTTGACATGCATCAAATAGAATATCGTACAACAAACATGTCAGAAAAGAATCATTTGTTACAGGGAAATAAGAGTTGCCGGCGATGGAGTTGTTTGCAGGCATAGAAAATCGCCAGGCGAAAAGGAGAACCCTGCCATGTCACTACTTCATTCTGATACAGTAACTCATTCTGGTATCAGTGTAACTGGAGCATGAATACCGAGTGACACTGGTTTTTCTTACATATTATCTCATTCTGATAAATGAAAGAAACTAACCTGTAGAAGAGAACGTAAGCTTCTATCCCCAACATGTAGGAATCTGAAACTAAAATCAACAAACCATCAGTACTGTGCAGCACGCACATCACCATATAAGTGGTTATTAAGTGCTTCTTACTCACCATGGCCATCTGGCACTCCACCCCTACCCCCTCAGGGGGTTACTTTTCAGAATTTCGGGGTGGGAGAGTGTTGCTGATCCATTACACCAGTCCATAACTCATTTATTTATTTATTTTCTAATACAGCTACCCCTCCCAAGGAGGATTTTCAGCTGGGTGGTGGAAAAAAAAACTAAGACAGGTTAACAGGAACGTGGTGCAAAGTAGAGATTCGTTTACGACTCATAACTCAGTCCATATACTGTGTTCCAGACTAAAACGCTGGTAAAGCACTCCCTCCAAAGTGGCAAATAACCCACACAAATAAGATAAATCACAGCAGGAACAGTCTCTAAACACTTGAAACAGTGTTAACATAAAATGCACAGCTAGGCTACTTACCCCTAAGGGGAGTGCCAATAAAGTATTGTATTGTACTGTATTGTATTGCTTACCTTCAGAGACCCAGGAGTCATTGAATTCATACCACTTGCCACTGATGCAGTTCTTTGCGAATGCCACATAGTGGCCAGCTGTTAAACAGATAAGGACATGCTAACTTGATTACTGGCACAGTGTGTTAATTAAGTGAAGTACAGTGTACCTGTACATGCACGCTACCAGCGAATTTTGTTCTAGGCTTTGTGCACCATATACAAGTTATTTGATCATCATCAGAGAGATTCAACTCTGACATGCTAGGTGCAGATGAAGACAAGTGCAAAGCATCTCTGAGAGGAATGCGAGCAAGTGCTGAGAAACTGTGTTTGAGAATTCTGAATTGTCAAGAGTTGGTCTAGTTCCGCCCTCTGCCACTGTAGATGCCTCGGTAGCTCAGTGGTTAGAGCGCCTGCCATGTGATCGGGATGCGTGGGTTTGATTCCGAGGCAGTTTGGTTTTTTCTTCACATGTGTTTCTTTTCCAACACGCATGTCAGAGTTGAACCTCTCTGATGATGATCAAGTTGATCGAAACATGCATATATATATACAAGTTATTATAAGTTATTGTGTTTTTGAAAAATGGAAAATTAAAGTTTCAGTCTACTGTTTGGGAGTTTAACTACAGCTGATGGGATAAGGATATGATGCATGCAAACCATATTAATATTTTTTGAAATCTATTTTTGTTTTGTACAACTAGCAACTAATGAGAACGTCCTCTACTTCATGCAATAATAGATACACTACAATCTTTCCAAAAGAAAAGTATTTTTTCATTTCTGGACTTGTGGCCGTGTCATCCATTCAGTTTTTCCCTGATAAATCAGTTCTGCACAATGAAACTTCAATTCCAACTTCCTAACCTTGAAATACTCAACATAATCAAAATTGTGATGTGTGAGCTATTTAAGTAAATGCAGAATCCTTAACTCGTGACCTTCAGCACAAGTAATTATGGATTAATTCATTCAATACTGCAGAACTTTTAAAAAATAACTGCAAAACAGTAGTAACTAACAGTTCTGGCAAACATTTCTGAGCAGGCAGGTAGTGTATTTCTTATAACAAGAATCAATGACAATTTTATTTTCCTAGCACCAAACAGATTATAACATTTTTGCAAGAACCAAGTATACAAAAATACATCAAACAATCCTGTTTAGGATTGAGCATGCCAAACATTCAACCAGTTACGTAAATGATGCAAACATAAGCAGTCAAGCAGGTTCGAACATTTAATAAGCATTTGAAGCACCTTAGCATGCAAATATTGTTAACCTAGTAAGATTCAGGCCTACAAAACTGAGAAGCCAAAACATTACGTACCTCCTACACTCCCATGATGTGTGATAACTGCAACAAGGTCATAGTTCGTACATCGCTGGCTACCTTCACCACATGTATCTGAACATTATTTGCAAATAATTGTTAGTTCACTACATATACATGTATATTGTTACTGATAGATAATGCACTACATTTACTCACCGCGAAGTAGAAATGGCCTCATATCAAGCCCAACCAGTGGAAATGTTATGAAATTGTTGATCTTGGAGGAGAAATACATTTCATGACGAAATCTCTTCAGATGAATACAAAGGATCTGTCAAGGATATATATTTATTGGTGAGTATAATTATAAATTCCAAGTATAGTACCCTTGATTCTCAAAGACAAAAGTAAAATTGATCCAGTCTTTATAAAGGAGCTGGTCAATTACATGTATTTATTCTCAACTCAATGAAACAAAAACACAATAATAATAATAATAATAATTAAATAATTTATATAATTTGCGTCATATCTATAAAATGATCTAGGGTGCATTACATGCAAATTATATTACATCAAAGCAAATAATTTAAAACAGATAAAATTAATAAAAAGTGTTTTTAAAAAGGTGCGTTCTAATAGCAATTTTAAAGTAACAACTGTGGTAAGTTTGCAGATGTCGTGTGGCAAACTGTTCCAAAGTCTTGGGGCAGCCGCCTGGAATGCTCTGTCCCCAAGAGTTGGGTTTGAGTAAGGAAGAAGACAAAGAACGGAGACCATATCTTGTATTGTTGCACCAGAAGAGAAGATTCGATAGGTAAGATGGCGACAGCCCATGGATAGCCTTAAAAGTAATGAGGAGGATCTTGAAAGAGATTTGAAACTTGACAGGAAGCCAGTGTAGTTGAAGCAAGAGTGGCGTGATGTGTGAATATTTGGGAAGCTGAAAATAAGTCTTGCAGCAGCATTTTGGACTCCTTGTAGTTTGGTGATTTGAATTTCTGGGAGGCTATATAGCAGACTGTTTACAGTAGTCAATGCGAGATGTCACCAGTGTGTGAACAAGTGTTTCAGTAACTTTATGGTTCAGATATTTTGAGATTCACCAAATGTTCTGGATATGATAAAAGGCTGAAAAGCACGTTTTTGAGATGTGATGGAACATATATAGGTGTTGGTCAAATCAGGCACCAAGGTATTTGACAGTTGAAGAAGACTTAATCTCAGAATCCACCACAGTCAGATTACCAATATCAATCTTGGCAAGTTGCCGCCATGTACCAATCATGATAAACCCAGCCTTGCAGTCATTGATCATAAGCCTACAGTATCTGTCAGCATCCACTTCCTTATATCACTAACACAATATTTTATGGCTTGAAGGGCAAACAGGCATGTAGCAGAAGAATCTGGTTGAAATGACAGAGATATCTGTGTATCATCTGCATAACAGACTCAACTCATAGTCTACGATGCAACAACAACTAAGACAATCCAGTAGGGGAGAGTCCCCTTCCAAATAACAACCAACTAACCACTCCCCAAGAATACTGTCTTTAATTTTTAATTGATGTAATACCAATAGTTGGAGACTAATCTGGCAATGGTGGTCTGCGGTAATCAGGATGATGGCAAAAATAAGTGAACAAATAAATAATGTACCAATAATGTACCACTTACCTCGGGCAGCTGTGTCACTTTGCAGTACTTAATTCCATTTCTTAATCTGAAATGAAATGAAATGTTGGTTTTTGTAAACATAAAAACATCATGCCATCGTTGTGTTACAATAATATTGCAAAGTATCAGAAAACACTGGCATAAGAAAACCTATTAAAATATGAAAATTAAATTTGTTCATAAAGTACACGACCCACTCAAATATTTTATATTGGCTGTTCACCTGAAGTGCAAGAAATATGTTTCATCCATTAGTACATGTACTAGCCTGTGAAGAGGCGTTGATGATATCATCATTGTCCATACATAAAATTTTCAGTTAGCTTTATAAATGAAGCAATAAAACAGTGTTTCCCATCCAGGCTTTAAAGGATTTTAAAGTACTAATTAAAGTGACATTCCACCTGGCACCACTGTATGAGCTACAGAAGGAAAGGCTGAATCAAAGACTTTTCAAAATATTGTTCCATACTTCTCTCCTGATAATATAATTATACCACTAGAAACAGTAAGGTACCTGAGCTATTTTCAGTTTTATATAATTGTTGATACTGAAATGAGATGAACTATGGTGACATCATCAACTCAATATCCTTTCTGTGTACCAATATCATTTCACAGCCATGACAGAAGTACTAACACAAACTAAGAGCGCTTTCCATTTGTCGTAACTGGCTAGAGAAGTGGTCTGGCTGGCCCAAGCAAATGAAATGGGGCAACTTAGAGAACTAGTTTAGGCCAGAATGGCCCCGCTACTGGAGTAGGAGTACTGAGCAGTTCACCCGTTATGGTACAAAGTTGTTGTACAAACATAGGGTGATAAACTGCCTGACCAGACTTGCCGGACCCGACAAATGGAAAGTGTCCTAAGGCTTCTGGTTTTCCTTAACAGCCAGTTTCTTATTATTTTTAATTCAGTGCCCTATTAATATGATTTTTTCCCTAATTTTATACAAGTAAATAAAAATGTTTTTGAACTAGCCCAGTTGGTCTAGCTTTTTAGTGGTCAAAAGGAGCAGTTCTTTTAACATTCTGCTAGCCTTTTGGTTTATTTTGGTGAACAGGTTGACCACCATTAGTGTCAAGCCCTGTCAAGATGTTAAGGCGGATTTACATGCTATGATTTTGTTGGCCCAACTTTTTCATTAAAAGGATGACTGTTTGAAATGAAGCTTTAATCATGATCAACCAGTGTCATAAAATCTGTTGCACTGCAACATATAAATGTTTTGTGAATTAAGCTGGTTTCTTGTAATTAGATATTGAGCTTTGATTAGCCATGCAAGTACAGCACCTTTTAAATTGGGTCAATAAATCATAATATATAAATCCCCTTTTATCGTAAGAGAGTGCTAAGGGAGACTCGCAGTTGGAAAGTAAATCTATATAGTCCATATAAAACAACTTGAATCTAGTGCAAAAGTGAGTGATCTTTGAGTAAATGGGTGGATCTCCACTAATAATCTGAAATCAATTATTTGAAATGGCTGATTCCTAAACTACATCAAATTCACAAATGTTCTTACTTCTTACACCTTTCACAACTGTACATGTTGTCTCCTGTTGAAAGAAAAACATATTTTAGCTGACAAGAATCAGTTGCACACTACACTGTACTTCATTTCTGCCACATGAATGGCACTCTGTCTTTTCACTGCATGCTCACCCATCACTATGTTCTCCTCATTTCATCCCTGCCCAGCCTAGGCCCACCTTACGCATAAATTATATAGCCATAAAAAGTCTACATTACGGCACAACAACAACAACATACAATTTACATGTACCCAGAATTGAATTAGTCTGTCCAGTAAAACCATTCACATCACATCCTATCACACACCATCCTATCACATCCAGTATTCCAAATATGATAAAAAAAAGGCAAGAGAGAAAACAAGGCAGGTAGAGAAAGGTGACAAAGTCTACAAGGTAGTACACAAGAACAATAACAGTTACATGTACATATCAAGAATTAAGCATTCTTTATATTATAATGGTACCACAATAATAATTTATTACAGTTGTTATGTTTGTAAAAACAAAAGAAGTGAGAAGCTGGTAAAAGCAAACAAATTGTCAGTAATACCAAGATGCCCATATGGCAAACTCTCTCCTCTACCCTCCCCTCCCCTCCCCTCCCCCTGTCCTGCACATAGACACACAATTCTACTTGGAAACTAACCTTTTAGTTCATCAGCAGAAAAGAAGGCAGCAAGACAGTCT
>JANVCH010111292.1:0-13787 GCA_025505405.1 Epizoanthus rinbou | reverse complement strand
CTGCCTATACTGTTACTGTTACTGTTACTGTTACTACTACTGTTACTGCTACTGCTACTGTTACTACTACTGCCTGTACTGTTACTGTTACTACTACTGCCTGTACTGTTACTGTTACTACTACTGCCTATACTGTTACTGTTACTGTTACTGTTACTACTACTGTTACTGTTACTGTTACTGCTACTGCTACTGCTACTGTTACTGTTACTGTTACCGCTAGTGTTACTGCTACTACTACTGTTACTGTTAATGCCACTGTTACTATTAGTGCTACTGTTACTGCTACTGCTACTGCTACTACTACTACTACTACTACTACTTCTACTATTGCTACTACTACTACTTCTACAGCTACTGTTATTGCTACTACTGCTACTACTACTAGTACTACTACTACTACTACTACTACTAATACTACTGCCACTGCTACTGTTACTGTTACTTCTAATACTACTGTTACTGCTACTGGTAAATAATCTGTCTACTCGGTATACGGTATTTTTATAACGAACGTTGTACGTGCTGTGCATTTTGTGATAATAAATAAAAAAAAAATTGGATTTCCAAATGTATTTTGGCAAACCAGAAATTCTACGGTGGTGGTCGTGTTAGAGATTTTAGTAAAGTAAATTTTGTACTGGAAGAAAACAAGGAGGAGGTCAAATACATATTTACTTTGGAATTCGGCATTTAGAGCCGTTGTTGTTGTCTCGTTAGATAAACCACAATTCGTGCCCTACCTCCTGTCGACGTCTCAGACTCAATT
The DNA here is from genome assembly GCA_025505405.1 of Epizoanthus rinbou. NCBI lineage: Eukaryota > Metazoa > Cnidaria > Anthozoa > Zoantharia > Epizoanthidae > Epizoanthus > Epizoanthus rinbou. The sequence continues at coordinate 13,018 of JANVCH010111292.1, read as the reverse complement.
TGTACATCGCTATGTTTAATTTTTTTTTGTTAGACGCCGCTACTGTAATATTTTTTAATTAGTTAACGAGCTCGCCCTTTGGCTCCGATTAATTGACGAGTCCTGCTTTTCTTCCAGTATTTTAAAAACTAATTAAATGTACTTGTAAGGGTTTCACGTGCACTTTTACATGCGAGGGAGAAATCGCGTCGTATCAATTACGCTTGTTGCGTATAGGAAACAGTTCTCATGGTCATGGTGTCCGTTATGCTAAATGTTTTCCTTGTCTTCATCTCTCAGCGATCTGTATTGCATGCATACTAGCAAAATGAATTCTGTAAACGTTTAGCTTATGTCAGCACCGAAGGACACTTGTTATACATTTGCATTAGTCTAAAACAAATTGAGTTCAAGTTCTGTCCAACTTCAGTCTTTATTATTAATTTCAAAAAAATAACACAAGATTGTTGAAACCAAGAGTTTATCTTATTTTCAAACCTAATACGATTAGAAAGTAATTGAGATGAAGTTGATAAGCTTGCGTGTCGGTACCAAGCGTACGATATATATAATATAAAGGCTGAATGGAATTCTGACAAGCTTTTAGCCGTTTGTCCGCAAGTATTCACATTTAAGCGGTTTTCAGCGTACACGAAGAGAGATTGTCTCATGCAACCATATGGTTTTCAACTTAACGCAGCAAATGTGTTGTAGAGGAATCAAAATCGTGACTACCAAGCTATTGTGGGAGTTTCACATCTGCTAATACAAGTAATTTGAATGGCCTTGAATGAGTTGTATAGGAAATTGCTAATTGATATCACGACACGTCCGGTATACACTCTTTAGAGGGGAAATATAGTCTAACGAAGCATTGTACAAGAAGATTCACTTGAAACCGCAGACTTTTCATTACCTTCTAGCGTGGGTTCTTGTGGTACTCAGAGGAGACAATAATTCGCCGCCGGTTTTCTCTTCTTCTCTTTTTATCTTGAACATTACTATGTTAAGCATGACTGAGTGACATAACTAAAGATCAACATCATTTAATAGCTAAAAAAGCTGTCGCTTTAGTACAGCTAAGGTTTTATCCACAAGATAAATCTCTACTACACAAACATTCGGCTTTCACTGAGAATGGTTTACAATACCAGAATGTGACAGGTACAAACTGTGATTTTGGCGAATACACTTTGGTGAATAATAAATATCTAACAATTGATTCAATTAAAATAAGTAAATTGATAACTGATCGTATTTTATATTTCGACTGCTTTCCAGTTCGGGGAATATGTTTTTTAAAAAAGTCACAAGTCCTCTTTCATGGCAAAGACTCGTTAAAGTAATGAATGAGATGGTCAAACAGATATAATGGTTTCTGTCACTGAAATAGTGTTGAGCTGTGAAACATGTGAAAGATGTCTCATAGAGTTACAAATTCAAACTATCCAAAAGTCAAAGGTTAAAATGTAATGTGAAAGATCACTAGACAAGAGAACTGCAAATACACCACTTTGTATGTGGTTTATGAAGTCACCATATTATGTTCATCCATCAAGTGTACCCTCCACTTCTTCCGCATTTGGCCTGCCTTCATTTGACCCGTTCTGCCTTGGGAATCTAATAAATGTGATTGAATTCTTCGTTATATTTATAAGAACCTTTTTCATAAGAACATTGGGTCTGATAAAAGAGACGTATATGACGGTTAAGTTACTCGTGTCCAATAAAATGTAAGTTCTTCAAGTACTCCTTTCTAGCCGTGATATTTTTTTCCATTCCCTACATCACAATACAGAAAAGTGTATCCTAAACTTTCCCAAAATTAAACTTCAAATTCAGTTAGCCGCGAGTGATATTGTTGTCTGGTGTTGACGTGATTGACTGATATCAGTCGAGTATTAAAAATCTGTTTTGCGGGATTTGGTATAATCCAAAAAAGTAGACGTTGTAATAAAAAAGAGTGTATGTATGTGTCGCTAAAGTGCACGACAGTTTTCAGTTAGTTTTAAAATATCTTCCTGAGCTCTGTTCCCGACTTTAACATGAAATATATTAGCATTGCGCACAATGTTATGCCAAAGCTTCATACATATGCATATTCTATTGTGTAAGTACATCAAGCAGTGTTTATAATAACTCTTTTATTGTTGATTGTAGTAATTCTATTTTGTTGTATTCAGAGAACAGCCAGAAAGTGCAAACAGAGATTTAATGACGAATTCTTGAAGTTCGATAAACAAACTCCACTGAGGCTAAACATTTTCAGGAAAAGGTTTTAATTTTACATTTAGACTTCATACGATGAACCGTATCATGTTCTTTTAAAATTACTTTTGCGAAAGCATATTGCATGTTGCGCACATGAGCTCAATTTGTTTTAGAGCGAGTCAGGAGCACAACCTGTGGACAGAAGCCTCGGCGCCACTAGTTACGAAATAATAATGTGAAAAGTTTTGCTCTGAAACTTGAGTGAAACTTGAAAAAACTGAGAGAACCATCCTAAGCTACAAAAGCTTTGTAAATGAAACTGTTGCTACAATTCTCACCGTTGTATTAAAGCACAACTGAATATTATTAAATGTAAGAGATTCAAGTCCCTCCATATATGATCCCAATCTTTAAACTGTAAGAAGAGTGTGTCACGTATGAAACCAGAGGCGATCCAATCAGTATTTGGCGTGTTAAGTTGTAAATCGATTTGAGGACGTCACGGTCAGATTTGTTAGCAAGTGTTCGTGTTTAGCAGAGAAATAAATAATGAATAAATTCTTCAACGCCGGGACGCCGCAATCTAAACCAACTATATCAAACCAAGATGAGAAAGAAAAATGAAAAAAAGTCAATAGACTATGGCTGTGAGGCTCGCCGGGGAGTTCTGTAAGATATACTCCTCTTGCCGCTTAGAACAACTAATTGACATTAATTGAGTTGTTCAGATCGTTGAATGATTATAATAATGCCATGTCTGTTTCGTTTTCGAAGGAAACACTGAAAACTACCTAAATATTTCTTTTTTACATTAAGATAGGGTTAAGAGATTAAAAATCGTCACTTATCAAATATTAAGCCACATACCTGTTCGCAACTCCGCTGTTTTATACACGACAAAAATTACCAGTGAATTCCCAACAGTAGCAATGAGAAATATCATTGTGTATAAGGCCAGGCGAAACACTCTCAGGCCAAAAGGTTCCATTGGTGGAGGGCCACCTTGCTCTCCAAGCACACTGATATTCGTAGACGCAGCAGTAAAATTCTCCATCGCGGTCAGTATGGTCTTGACGTTCTAATCCAGCTTTGGAGCGTTGTAGTCAAATCCAACCTTTTGGAATCTTAATCTGTTTTTCTACTGAACTGCACACAACCGGCTTTTGAGAAAGGCTTTCAGCCTTCTTTTGAAGTAACAACCCCAGAATTTATATCCGGCCTTCTCTATTCGTCAAGCTAGCCTCGTGTACGATAAACATCAAATGTCAGCCTAATCTACCTTCTGGCACGATTCTTTACCAGAGTAATTAAAGAGCTGAAATTGGAGCCCAATCTACAGTGCAAACAACTCGCGCGCAGACCTCAGAGGAAATGGGAGAGTCGCATTTCCTATACAAATAGTTTGAAAGGAATTTCACTGTCGTACCGGGTATAGGAGCCTCGTAACCTTTGTCCCTTCTTGGAACACGTTGTTGCACCATTAGCAGTTTTCTATACAAAATTGTGTCGACTTCCAATTTGTTCAAGTAATCCCTGATACGTTGTTTGGTTGATCAGGAATGTTTTGCTTGGTTTTCTCATTAGCATGATACGACTGACACCCACGATTGGCTTTGTGTTTTGCCTGATAGACACTCAGCTACTTGACCCATTCACACTCACTCACGGGATGAGTTTGGAGAAGGTTGACCTTTCCCCTGGAACTCTCCTCTAATTTGTTCTATCTTACTTGAGTCTCTTTAATGAGGTTGAGATCTTTGTGAGCTAATAGCGAATGTAAACACGGCCTCACGGGCTAAAGCCATGATATTGACCGCGAAATTTCCCGGTTGGTAGTGATACAATATTTGCACGTATACGCATAATTATAAAGTATTTACGCCTCAAGGAGTTTGCAGTTTCAGATATAGCCACACATTATTATCATTATAAAGGCGAGCTGTAATTAGATAGATCCTTCGGAAAATAAGAGAGCATTGTATCGTCAACGCGTAGAGACAATAAGTTAAACAAGTTTTCATTACGCGGCCTTCACACCGGATATTACTTTAACGATCAAACAAAAAGGCACAGCCTTATGAACTCACCACTGGTTGTAGGTTACATTATAACAGTCTATTTGCTTGTTAAGCTAATGCGAGGGCTTTTTCTAAAGTGTAATTCAGAATATTTCTGTCAGTAACAAATGCCTGTGTTTTACATTGCGTGCTGGGCGCTGAGTTCATTTTTTGAGTAATAGCATTGATTAGTGCGGTACAGTATTACGAATTCTAGATTTCATGTGACCCAAAGGTTGCCGTAGGCACTCTTAGGTGAAAATGTTCTTGGTTTAATACATCAATTTAAATACATATGTTTATGCATTTCCTTTATCACGCAGCTGCTGTGACACAATTTGGTCCCTCGCTGCACTTTCAACTCAGTTTTGTGTAGGATATACGTTGGACCGTATGACAGCAGAAAATATATTCCAAGTCTTTCAAGAACTCGGGCTGATTACCTTTGATCACAGCAATAAAGGCCACAAAGGGCAGTTTTCGTTTAATATATCTGTTTATCACTAATATCCAATTTTCACTTAATTTTAATTTTAATCGCACAAAGGTACGCCTACATTCCAATTTCCATTTAATAATGTCTAATGAATAATGTACTGGACTATAAAGTAAATGAAATGCTTTTTAAAATTCGTCCTGTCCGTTCTCTTCCCTTTTGGATGTTTAAACATAAAATAATCTAAGTTTATTCATAACAAATTGTTCTTGTTCCGAAAAGGCAAGTGGAATCTTCACTTACATCCGGAAAATCTTCTCCGGTGGTATTAGTTTGTATTATGAATGAGAAGACAGCTATTAGTTCAACCGTAACAAAATACATAATCAGTTCTAGGTCGGGTTGTATCCGATCTTAAATTGCGATATTGCTAGCCAGCAGACAAACTTCAATAGAGAAACTCGAGGTGCGGTGATTGCCATAAAAAGAAGCACTTGAAGTTGAAAATAGAAGCTGTCTGGAAATTGAAAATATATTTACAACCTCATGTATATACCAGAATCCACGGATGACATGGGTTTTGGTTCCCGAGCTTAAAAATCCTTTAGATCCGGATTCCATTCCTCTCGAATCGGATTCCATGTCAGTATGGATTCCACTGGATTGCGGATTACAAAATCGAAAATTGGCCTGGATTCTGGATTCTGGATTCTGGATCCCAGCATTAAAAATTGACTGCATTCCGGATTCCGGATACAGAATTCTCTTTCAAGAGGCGAACCTAATGTATAAGGGCGCTATATAGAAGAAAGAGAATACTTCAATAGGAATTTATGGAACAGCGAGTGTGTTTATAAACTGCGTTAAACACATGCAGACAATGCAATGTTGTGTTTTCTATATTGTTATACCCTCACAGACAGAGCTATAACCAATTTCTCCTACTTTATAACGTTTTGTTTCTACCAGTTTTTCTATATTATTTAATAGAAATAAGTCTAGCTCTTGCCCAATCAGAACACATTTAATGTTCAAGCCTTGTCAGTTTTCTAATACATTATTACATATAGTGTTTATAGCCGCCGCAGCGAATGAGACAGCTGTCTATATGATTTAAGGGGGCGCAGTGAAACCAACAAACTGCCAGTTTCATATATGCTTAGTTTTAGTAAACTAATAGTGGTATTGCCAAATGTTAGCAAATAAACAACTCAATTCGTTGAAGTATTCCAGAAACAAATGTTCACAGAGCAAGTGATTTTGAGCTAAAGTACAGAATGGCACGAATATAATGCATGTAGACTACGAATTATCGAACTTCATTTTCGGATATCCGGCTTGTGGTTCCTTTTCATATAATTTGTAAATATATTATTATTACTTATTATTAGCAGTTTGGTTGCTTCGATCGTTTCAGTGTTAGTTCTTCCTGTGTGAAGATACTAAACATCAATAACTCCTTTATAACTACATTATAGCCCTTGGCATTGATATATTTGAGACTGACAGGTCAAGTTTCAGGAAGCATTCTTAATGGCATCTTAAGAGCAGTTGATTTCCTGCATAAAATGTAAACTGGGATTTTTCTGATAAAGTAGTCGTCCAAACAGATTAGCTGAGTCGATAGCTCATTGTTTTATTTGCAATTAATAAATTCAAACCAAAAAAGCACACATTCCTTTTCTAATTTGAAATAATATTTCACTAATTTTCAATATTTGAAATAGTTATTAAAGCATCTTTATAAAGACAAATTGCATTCTTGTTGCCTGGTTGCTGCCACAAATGTCAAAAATCAAGTCAAGCAATATTGAATATAGCTAGCTGAATCTTGCGCTCTTTTGCCCAGCTCAAGGCTGACTGAGCAAAAATGAGAAACACTAACTTAAGGAAATAAATAGAACAGAAATTGATATTTCTTGATATAATTGCAACTATTAAAAACAAACAAAAAAAACTATCCATTACCCAAAGTTCGGCAAACATGGCTCTAATTAATTAGAGAAGAGATTGCAAAACATAAGAAAAAAAGACATTAGCAAAAGTATGGAATTCTTTGTTGTACTATTACAAATGTCGATCAGTTTATTATGTGGAACTAACCAATATAGATTCAGTAGTAATTTTAATTGCTGGAAAGTTAGCTAGCTTAGAACTGAAACTTGCGAAGCACTAGATTGTTAACACTAATTAGGGCATATAGCAAACGTGAGGACTAAACGAGAGGAAAAAGCGATACTTCCTGCTTATAATTGAACATATTGATTAGGATGTATACCTTCAAGTAAAAGCAGCTACGTTTGAAGAGTCTTTGCCCTCTAGCTATATGAAAAGCAAAATTTTAAATTGGATAATAAACTACTATATTTTGCATTGGGTATATTAATAACATTCGCACTGAGGAATTCAAAGAGCACCCAGCATTCAGTATGGCAGGGGTTGGGACTGATGAGAAAATATTTTCCCTTCCCCAAAATCTCTGAACCAAGCACCTTTTCAGGTCAAAATGTTGTTACCCAACCATTAATTTTCTCTTCAGCCCCAATCTCGGTCACAAATGAGAATTGATCCCTTTATTGGCGAACATAAAACCAACAATCTCAAACTGAAACAAATGACCCAAATATCAATCATTATAAGAATGGTTGTACGTGGCGGGAACATCAGGTTGAACTGAAGGTTATACACTCAAAACATGACAAACTTTAATTCCTCGGATATTGTATCTTTCCTGTTTGAATTGAATCTTAGTCTTTTCAGTTCTGTAATTAGCATTGGGTCGAAAGTATCACGAGATCTTACTTACTGTACATTTTTCCTGAAAATATTGAACTGAATAGTGAATATACTGCTTTTGTGACAAAAATAAAACTTGTTGCCATACACAGTTTTGCAACAGACGACAACAACGATGATGATACGATGATGATGATGATGATGATGATGATGGTGATGATGATGATGGCAGTTATACAGTGAAGTGACACGTGACAAGAACAGAGAGAAGGGAAAGTGAAACACAGAGACAGTGACAGTGAAGTGAATATTTTAATCTGGTTCCTAAAACTAAAATATTTTTATTACTTAAAATAATATAAATATAAAAGAACTGAGCGAGATTGACTACAGATGCTTATCGCTTGTCGCTTTTGGCGTTTTGCATGGCGACGTATGTAGTAACTTAAATTCCTATTAAGTGAAATTATCTGCTAAACACTATCAATGTGTCTCATTTAAGAAATAATTAAATAATTGCTTTAAAAAAGATCACAGCTACTGAATAACAAAGAGTATTAATGGACTAAAACTGCGATGGGGAACCAATACTGGTGTTCTATTTGCAGAAAAAGATTTGTTTTGCAGACATACAATATGTAAGGTACGCAGAGGAAAGGCGCAGGTACACGACAAGCTCAAGAGAGAACCTGAAGCAAACAGAAGAAACGAGTTTCTTCTTTGGCGTCAGAAGACCAGTGACAGAGAGTATAAGCAGGAAACTGATGTTGCTCGCTGTAATCTACTTACGATATTAACCACAAATATACAACAGCCACACGAACGGAAGAGACAGCGATGAAACAAGACTGCTTCAGGCTATGTTATCATTCATCTGCCCGGCGGACTATAATAAAGTGAACCGTGCTATTGCTGAAAGCTCTGGGGGAGATCCTTCGCTATATCAGTAAAAAGGTATTTCCCCAAATACCAGGCCAGATCACTGTTCTAATATTCAACGATATCGCGAACAGAAAAACAACGAGAACAATCAGTTAATAATGAGGAAAATGTCGGTTGTATATTTGCAGAAATTCCAGTCCTCCCGTTTTGGTCGGGGAACCTCCCTTTCCAATTCCTGACTAGACTCCGGTTTTTACTCCATATTCCTGCTCGAGTCTAGGGGATTTTTGTTAATGTTCATTGAATAATGTTCATTTTACTTGCGTACTTTTCTTGTCGTTTTTTACTTTGTTTCCCTTTGTGTTTTGTGATTTGCGTGCTGGGATTACCGATTACTGATTAATAGGCATCTTGTGCTCGTAAAATCCTAAAACGTTGCTCCCTAGAATGCCAAAAAGTTGCTAAAAAGTTGCCAAAAATAGAAAAAGTTGCTACCTAAATTTCCAAAGTTGCTACCTGAATTTCACGATTTTTTTCACACAAACGTTAATTTTAAAAAGCTTTATATTTTGTCTTTCGTAATAATTGCTAATATTGGTTAAGAAAAATTCCTTGCAAATCGAACAAAACTATAAAAATTAACATTGCCTCTGCATTTTAGAAAGCCGCTCGCAAATAGGGGCATACTTTTTGGAAACTACTAATAAAGGAACAAAACCTGTAATGGTTCATTTGGTGTCTTGCTGAAAAAGTTCGACGATCATCCCCGTCATTTCCGGTATGGGAGTCCCCTCGGGCTTGCAGCTCAAAAATTGAAATTCAAATTGCATCGTAGTCATGAAAGTCGCAAATAGGCAGTGCGGTGGAGTGGACAAGCAAGCGAGTGAATCAGTTCTCTCGTGTTAAAATACTAAATTTCTTATGCTCAAATATAACTAAACGAGAGAAAGGTGAATAGGACGAATATAATTATTTTAAAAAGCGGTAACGGTGTACTTGATGGCTTGCTACAAGATTGGTTTGAATTCCGCACTAAAGCAGAGCAACATGCACATGTTGTGGAATTCACTCTTCAGAGGTTGAGTGACAACTGGATGTGTCATTGGCCTGGCCTGGCCTGGCCTGGCATTTTTATACCGGAACTTCCTGTTTTTAAAATTTTAACCGAAAGTTTAGCAACATTTTACAGGGCAGTAAACCTGATCATCATGGGTTAACATTTCAACGGCTTCGGTTAACCCTAGAAAGATTGGGCCTTCTAGAGTAATACGAATACTTGGGGGGTTGGAGGTCATGTGCCCGCCTTACCCCTTCTAGTTCTACTTTCAATATGCTTCGTCCGTTCGTCCTGAAATTTGGCATGTACTTCAGCAGACTTTAAACATTTTGGTTTATAATTTAAGACTGATAGATTTAGAAATATCCAAAGGGGATAGCAAATTCAAATAAACGTCAAAAAACGTGTTTACTAATAAGTAACAGCTACTAGAAAGCTTTTGGGGAAATATTTTAAAAACACTGCGCGAAAGCTAAAAAAGATTGAGGGGGTGTCAATTTGACTCCCCCTCCCCCCTTCCCCAAGCTTTCTAAGGTTAATGTTAACCCACTTTCCAGTAACTGGGCCCGGTGCTATAAAGGAGTGATTGAAAGCTGTTATTTTATGCCTTTTCCAGTTTTCCAGTTTTAGTGAATTTTAGTTGCTTCTATCTTCATCGTCTTGGGCCGTGAACAGTTGCATGTTGAAGTCAACACAATTATAATTAAATAACAGCGTGAATAGTGACAATTAGCGAAATAGTGTATGGATTTGAGCCCAATCTCTTCAGTAAACAGAGTAAATAAATCAAAATAACTATGTCTCTAAACTGAGGGTGAAGGTTCGACAGCCTCGACAAGATCTATCCACCGGGACCTCCCGATCGCGATCCCATGACCTGTAGTTCAGACTTAGCGGCCAACGGAACGGCAGATCACCAGGTGTATATCGGCGTGTATAGCGGTGTAAATTGTAATTATCAAGTACACATGTACATGTACTGATGTAGCAGAACAAAAAAAAAATTTGAACCTATAAATATATGACACAGTGAATGGTCTGAATCCAGGTGAATTTGTAGAATTTTGATCGTCCGGGTGTCTGTAGTCCTGAGAAGGACTGTTGTGTTGTTATGATAGGGGTATCGAATGGTCTTCGCCAGCATTCGCGAGCATGCGAGCAGAGCATTATTTTTGCGAGCACGAGCAAGCGAGCACTGAATTACGAAAATTAGCTAAAATTAACGATTTCGAGCGAGCGAGCACCCTCCAACATTTTGCGAGCAAATCGAGCAAGGGCCAAAGTTTGCAAACAATCAAATATTTTGAGGAACCATTCTGAGTACTCATTCTCATTCTCAAATATTTTGAGGAACCAACACTGATGTTGACTGACGGTTCCGCCACCTGTGTGAAAGCCATCTTCCGAGTAAATGGATCGAGCTCTATAAATGTATGAAGATCTTTTGCAAAGAAAAACGTTGTCATTGCACATGCAATGAGTTTATTTTAGACATGATATCAACAGACCAATGGCTTATTGCTACGCATACAAATAGGTAATTACCCGTATCATAGCACTTACACATCAAGCACCTGCAGCGAACCTTGAAAGCTTTATAGTCAATAATCCAGAAGCCTTTCAAATGGGACCACTAAGTGCCGCCGGCTTAACAATTTTTGTCTCATTAACCCAATCAAATACAAACCAAGGCTGTACATCATTTCCTGGGGTTTCTTACATTTCATAGTTTTAACCCTGTGTATATTGTCATCAAGTGCATAACAACATGGAAGGAACATTCTAGTTTTGTTCTTGTGAACAAGAAGACCGATGGTTTGCCTTGTTATGTTTTCGTGCCGTCCTGCGTGTCGAGCTTAAGCAGTTTTCACCGCTAATCTCGGGCTGATTCAGTGGAAGATAACGGATAAATTCAAATCAGTAATTAGGTTTTGCAAACACGATATATTCATACGTGCATGCATTTTGGGCAATGTTGTCAGAAGAGATGTTTACAATCGTTAGAAAGTTTGTTTAGAATACTGATAGTGCTAAACCTAGCCAAAGACAAAGTCAGCAAATTCTGTGGTATATATGAGCTATATATCCACGTCTGCATAACCCTACAACTGTGTACGAACGGGCTTTATACATGTTTATAGAGGTTACGGCATTTACAGAACGAACTCCGCAGGAAGACTAAAATAACAATGTCAGCTTAGAGTTAGACATTCTTGGCACACAATCAAGTGCGAATGATAGAACAAACTCTTGAATCAGCAGTTTAAGCGCACGTGTGTAGTTACATTCAGAACTAAATAGAGTTGTTTACGTACGTTCCCATGACAACCCCATAAACCGTTATTCACTGATTTATTTCAGTCTTGTTTACCTTGGTAATTCTGTGAATACATGTATGGAGATAAGTAAAATCTTATGTCTGTAAGAATGTTTATTCGCGAGCCTGATGTGTATGTGTGTGTGTGTGTGTGGGGGGGGGGACAGATTTTATCCTCGAAATTTAAAAAAAAAACCATCACAAATAATAATAAATGGTAGAGCTAATATAGCGCGACCCACGTAACGGTAACGTCTCGATGCGCTTTACAATGTTATATACGGCGCCAACGGCTGCCAGTTACAGGTCAGTGTAGATACAGGCCACAACACCGGGATCGGGGTCACTACCCTACTCTTATTGACAAGTGCGTGGTTTTTTTTAAGTCCCGAGATAGAACGTCGAGAGACTAGACCAACGGCTTAACGTCCCTGTCCACGGACTGTGTGGCGAATGAAGGTCGCACAAATTCAACCCTCGGCGCGGCAAGGCTGATTATTGAACCCGGGACCTTCTGGTTAGGAGTCAGAGATCTTACCGAGTGCGCCAACAACGCACACGCCTATGTGCTTATAATATTCTTAATTTTCGTTTTGGACATGCTTAGTTATTGTTTGCCATTTTCGCTGACTAGTTTGATGGTAAAGTTAACAACGAGAAACTGTGCAGCAAAATCCAAATATTTAAAGTCAATTTCCATTTTACGATTGTTTTTTTAAAAATATGCTTTCAAATAGCAATAACTGAATCTGAACTGAATCTCAAAAATAAGATATAATTTTTATGTTTTTGTATTGCGGCAGTAAGCATACTTTATTTAGAATTTGACAAAAGTGAGCTTTGTCTAAACGAAAAATGTGATCAAACTTTTAATTTTCAATTTTTGATATTATTCATGAATGAAAAGTTATAAAATGGAAATTTAACACAAACACTTACCGGAGGAGGACACTGGCGGAGACCAAAGATTGAAAATTGGGTTTTAAAGTTTGTATATGTTTTAACATTTATGGAAATAAATAATTGAATGGACGGACATTGTATGTCACTATGTGTCTCGTTTTATGTACCAGTTTCTGACTAAGTATACATTATATTGTACTAGCTCTTGGCTATTTCGGCTACACGAAAACTTCAAGAAATATTACTTGTCCGCATCTTGAGGTATGTATATATGTATGTATGATATTATTTATAATATTCTCTTGTTTAGAATGCGTATATATCGTAAATGGCTGCACCTTTGTAAAATTATTACACTTATTCCCTCCTCAATTGATTGTAAGTTGTTCTCTTTTGTTGGTATAATGTTATATTATGTTACGTTTTACGATTACTAATTT
>JANVCH010111181.1:0-13801 GCA_025505405.1 Epizoanthus rinbou | reverse complement strand
ATCTCCCCCAAGACCCTCGTAGGTTCTCTTGTCGTCAGTCGTGGTTTGGTCCTTCTTGGTCTACAAAATCTGGGAACACCACTCGAACCTTCTGTGTCCCATCAGTTGTAGCTTTCACTGCTACTGCTATCACGCTTTCACACTTGTCCTGCTGAATTTTCAAAATCCAAACTTTTCAAATTTCATGAAAATTGAAAACTCATTAATAATTCTAAGAAACAACTAACACCAAACACTCCTGTTCACCAAGACAAACAAACTGAGTAGTCATTTGATGGGTTTTCATCAATTGCTTCAAAAGTTAGGAGAGTTTTGGTTTTAGCAAAATTGTCTTCAGCAGGACAAGGGTTAAGATCCTATAAGGCTTGCAAAACTCTGCCTTAGTCAGTTAGTGCTTCAAGGTCTTCAGTATATTAGATCTTATAGCATTAAGAGCTGAGACATGCAGTACCTGCTCTGGGTTAAGACCTGGAGGCACCCATGCATACTCCTCCAGTGCACAGCCACTGTCGTCATCACTAGCCAGACTAGACTGATGTACATCTGCCATGTAAACATTCCTTCCCTCTCTTACATCGTCAGCAGCAGTGATGTGGTCTTCTCTGGGACACTTGCAATGGCGGCAAATTTTCCTTCAAGAAAAGCATATATATAGTTCTTACTCTTAATAGTTTTTTGTATTCCGAATAGCATGGACTTGTATACAGCGCTGTATAAGGTAACAACGCAGTGTTCCTCATAGCTTTTGCAAGAGGTGTATACATATAAATACAAAAATTATAGTGTCTAGATCTAGGGTCTTCAATTGCACCAAAATATTTAACTATTATTACATTTCACGAGTTATTATTGTGTCATTAACTCCAGCAACATATTAATGCAGCTTATATATCTTTGTTAGGATCTGAGCTCTTGCTAACAAAATAAAGGTTTTCTCTAGTAGTGCAAAATAATACTAATTTTCAGTAAAGACAGTTGCGAGAATTCCAGTCTGTCATCACAAAACACACCATGTATAATACGTTTGTAACACATCCATGGCCACGTAAGTAGTCAATTATAAGAAGTCGAGAAGACATTACCCTTTGTTGTTACTTGTTCAGTGAGTTTCTTCGTTCGGATTTCACAGACGATGACCGAGCTTCTGGGAGCTATTGTTACGAGCCAGTCATTCGTATAAAATGTGACTCATTGTGCGGTGCTTATTGCATGCACACTTTGAAAGGACGGTGCCAAAATGTCTAGATCACTTTTTGTTAATGTTGCTATTTGTTGCATATCAAATAGTTTAACAATAGCATTAGCGCATTTTACAAGTCAAAACGATATTACAATAACTTAAAATTGAAACGTCCTAGATATCATTATAAAGGAATTCAATAAATAGTATATTCTTGTAGTTGCCAATTCTAATTTATTGAGTGTTTAGGAAATATCAAAGTAAAATTATCTTTTTGAACCTGACATTACAAATATGAAGACTGTACAAATGAACAGATGGTTTTCTCATTCAGATATAAACAATTAAGCCTTTCTAAAAATAATTCACAAAATGTATTGAAACAAAGCGAGCTACAGACGACTACACCTGGGTTCATAACATTATTTCCGAATTTGATTCATCCAAACAAGGCGATCATTGTATTTGAAGAATATTCTAAAGATGATTTATAATGCTAATCCGTATGGTTTGTAAGTTAGGTACAAGTGGATTATATTTTCATCTTGAATTAATGAAAACTCTCAAAGATAGAATAATAATGCAGATAAATGGATGAATTGGATGGTGAGACTGCATGAGATTTAATATATCAAGGAATATTGACGACTTTCTTTGCGCATTCTGGCTGACGAACAGAACTGAATTCGAAGCATAAATGAAATCTTTGCTACCAAATAATGGTCCACTGGAAACAAATCGACAGCTTTATTGCCGTTTTAAAATGATTATATCGACAACGCCAACTGATTTGATTAAAACTTAATCATAGGATATCCTCTCTTTAAAGGGAACAGACTACAGCTTGTGAGTACTCAAACACTGGAGCGCATCCAAGTTGAAGCACATGTTCGCAACTAAGCCCTGTACCCCGAGGCTTGACACAACTGGACGAGCTACGTAACGATAAAACACAAAGCGAACAGTGGGTGTCAAATCGTTTTCTTCACACCCGACAAGAGCTCGAATGGAAACTGAGTCAGCAACTTAATACAGTTTCAATTTTTTAAAACACAATTGCCAATTATAAGAAGTGTAAAGTGCTTGTTAGCTTGTGCAAATACACCTGTTCGCGCAACAAAGATTTATTGCTCCTCTTTGTCCGAGCATAATTCTATCATCAAGATAGTTTCAATTATACTTGAAAATGATATTTTATTTTTCCAGCAGATTGTACATAGCGGAAAATATTATCGACCGTAACTTGAGCTTTGTATTTCATATCTTTCGGAATCAATTAAGGCATATCCACACTGTCACGGCGAGTAAGCAAACGAACCTGGATCTGAGTTCTTTGCTGCGATTTTGAAAAGCTGTCGATTATATTTTCGAATGTTTCTTAAACAAATGTAACAAAAGGGCGGAAACAATATTTGAAGGATTTTTAAGCGTTCTTTGAGAATGCGCGTCCGCGCACGCTCGCAGAGATGTTGTTTTGTTTGACACCAAATCTCCGCTGTTTGCAATTCCAGTGTTTCACTTGTAATTGAAAATAACAGCGTGGGTGACTTTGATATAATATCTGAACAAAACTCTACAGTCTTTTTGTGTTGACATGGCCACGTGTTGAATATTTCCAAACTCTTCATTAACCTTACTATTTGTAATAAATCTTCCTGCGGTTGACCATCATTTTAACTCATTGGGTCAAATATGCATCAATAGATCAGTCTGTTCTGAATGGCAGAAAGCGTGCTGGCACTTCATTTGTGAATCGAATAAACTGTCACACACGTATTCAAGAGTGCTATTAATTACGAGAGACAGCCCAGAAAACACTGCGAGAAACAGACGTTCAAAAGCAAAACTTTTCCTCCTCAGGAATGCCGAACTCTCATTTCCTCGTGCGTAGGTATTTCGACACATTTCAAGAGCGATTCTAAAAATCACGCAAATATTTTCGCCTGAGCAATGCAATCCAGCAATTTTTTCCGCACGGGAAGGAAATGGACACCCCTCCAACGAGGCGCATAGTTAAATCCATTTCACTTTCAACACATGCAGATTAATTAACTTTAACCCGGCCAATCTGTGATTACTTTGCTTTAGCCAGACTAAGCTGGCTTGAATGGAGATGGGCAATAAACTCAAAATAATATTTAAGATTTGTAGTAGAAAAGCACATTAACGGTAAACTATCAGAAGCTTACCACGAGTACAGCAAAGCCCCAGAGTGGCTCTTGTCCTGCGCGCGGGAGTCGATTGTTTTTTTATGCGAGAACATGTTGATTGACTGTCAAGTGATTCCTAGTTGTCAACAGTGTCAAAGGAGGGAAAACAAAATCCTCGTACCCCAAAGAATATTATTGCATGTTACTACATACAAGAGTCGGCAAACATTGTATTTCTTAAACCAACTCTTTGCCATACCGCATACTGGTCGGAAACCGCCATGCAACCTTTTTTACAATCAAAGTTTTCCGAAACCGCAAATTCTTGTCGACCTTAAATCCCGCAGTTTCCGGGTGAAAAAGGCCAGGCCGAAAAATGAGATTGTCGTTTGAATTTGCTGTTCATTAAGAGCGTATTTGTACTCGCATTGATTTGTAGAAGATTATGAAAACTACTGTATCACAGGATGGTCAAAAACCGCCAGCAACGTGTTGTTTCTTGCGTTTAATACATTTATTTAGCATGAATCCATCAAGGCTAGTTTCTTTATTCTCATCAATATTCTTCAGTCTAAACAACATTCCTCGGAAGTTCTGGCTATCACAATTTTCCCCAATTAGTTATCAAATAACAGCAGATAAGATAGTTCAATCAGAAGTGCAAAGGAAAGTTTGCTAGACTACAAGGCTCCCCAAGCAACTCCGATGAAGGACTACTTCTATAAACCACGGCTCTTGAGATTGACAAAACCCGAACTAGATTGATTTATCACACTGCCATTCATAGTATTGGTGCAATTCAGGCAGACCTCATCAAAGATAAGAACGAAACTTTTGTATTATGTCACAAATGCATTATCCACTGACCCCGGGCCACTGACACCGAACAGTTTCTCAAATTTATCTTTTCTATTCAAACAACGTGATTGAGCGACCTTTACTTAACTCCCAGATTCCCAAGCACTCATATAAATACCGAATTTCAAATAAACAAAATTACTGAATTTTACCAGTCGCATAGAAACAATTATTGCTACTTTCTCGGCAAGTACCAATTATCATTATGAACAATCGAGATTGTAGAACTCCGTTAACTTGTGGCTGGTAAAGGCAGGACGCTCATCTCGAATGGTCCGAAACAGAAACACAAAATTAGCAGTGGGCCAAATTTACGCCGTTCTCATTTTATGTCTACAGCAACATTGACGACATTAGGATAATTCCAGGAAGCAGCCCAAGTGAATACCTATGTTGTTCTTTGTTCCCAGCATTATTATCCATCATTCCATGGCTTCCCTGTGTGTTAGCTGAGAGGAGAGGAGAATTATAGTTCCTCGGGGGCGCGCTGGCCCCCAGATCGTTATCAAAGCGCAAAGGCTACAGAAAGATCTTCCTGTGTACATGTGAAGATCTGTCAAGGTCTTCGTGTTGTTTAATCGTTCGTGTTTTCGTGTTCTCTCAACAAATCGTGCCCTCAATACCTGTTGCTTACTTCACACTGTGTTGAGCTTTGCCGTGAAGCAGGCACGAACGAAGTGAACGCATATCACCCTTACCTCCAATAATGTGCCGAGAAACCAGGGCACCGCTCTCCGCAGTTGTTGCAAGACTTTCTAGTGTCTTCGTCGTGTGCAACCATGCCCTGAAACATACAAAACCAACCGTTACTTGTACATTGCTTCAGCGGGACAGGAGAAGAAATAGAGGCAGTTTTAGTGTCCACGTCTATAGACCACCCCCACATTCTGAATCACTCACTGTCTCCATACCTGTGGCATTTGGACTCGTCTTGAGTCAAAACTCATAGTTTGCCTACAGCTCCCCAGCCGAGAGCTTTATTGTCGTTTTTGTAAGCACAAGCAGCACTTCAGTTGTGACACGGAGGATAAACGATTGTAAAACTCTCGACAACAGCGAAGGGCCTCACAAAACGTGCGACTGTGACTGTTCAACTGTAAAATCAATACAAACTATTCTTTCAGATGATTGACATCTTTTGACGTTAATTAATGCATAATCCAATCAAATGCATCCCGGTGCATTCCAAACTGTCAACACATTTTCATCCCTTGCAGAATTACTCTTTCAGTCTCTCGAAGAAATTACAAAGCTACCAAATCCTCACAGCATTGGTCGATAATCTCTCTTCATGGGAAGTCGTTGTGTGAACTATTTTTCTTGTTGTTCAGTTGTATTCCCTTGGGGAAGATGGCTTGACAGAATACTTAATAGGATCATGAGAGGTAAACCCGTTGCTATAAAATGCAAACTAACCCCAAACAATAGCCAATCAGAAACGCTTACGGACCTCCTCTTCATTTCTTTATTTGTTCTTTGTGGTTTGTGTCATCAGAAATTATAGAACTGAAAAGAAACAAAAAATATTTGAAAAGATAACGAGCAGTACATTTTAAAATCACGAATGGCCCCCAGTTCAGCCGTGTTCAATGGTCCGAGGATCAGACACACAATCGGATCGGAGTACTTCTGAAGGTTATCGATGGGAGGCGCACTCCTGCCCCGCGATCTACCCACTTATTGACACTACAAATGGAGCAAAGTTGTTGAGAAATTAGTGCGCAAACAATAACGAGTGGTTTAGAAGCAGTTCATCAGTTTGATCTGTTGTCTAAATTAGACAGAATTGCCTTGCACAACAAAAGAAAGCCTGGAGGTAGACAACAAGTCTCCCGAATCTTAAATGCTTCATTATTATGTTTTGCGAAGAAGACAAATGATCTGTGTTTTTTAAAGAGATAACCACTTCTATTTTATAAAAGAAGCAGTTGAAGGATGCAGATAAGAATTCGAACTGAAAATCTGTGATTAAAAAGTTATTTCTTTAGATTTCATGACAAGGAAAATATAAACAGCAAAGCTTGCGTGAATGGAAATAGGAACTTGGATGTGGACAAAATTAGGGTTACATGGGGTCAGCTATTGTGGGAGGTTCCATTGAAACTTTGTCACGGCAGCACTCGACTACGATTTAGTTAGATGAAGAAAACTAGAACAATTATCGCTGCCAATTCTTAGCTTCTTATTTCGTTTGTTTTATTTTCTTTCTCAAAATGAACGGCGGGGGAAAACCTGTGATTCCAGAAATTAGACACGACATGATTGACGCAAGAGAGTTTTAAAGCATCAAGGATTTTGGCAGTCATTGCGTCGTCAGAAGACATAAAGAAGAGGTTTCTCTCATGTATTGAAACAAAAGATAACATTCCAACCCACTTTAGCGAGGGTTACAGGTTAAGAAAGGCCTCGAGGTGTACGGAGTTAAATTTCCTGTCCTTTGTGTCAGAAACAGTGATGTCTAAACATCTAATCAGATAGGACACTTAAACGGCCAGAAATTATTAGCCACCATTGTTAGCTCGGGGCCCAAGTGAGAGAGCAATTATAAGTTACAAAAACACTATTGGTCTATTTCGGTCCACGAAGTTGTGCATATCGAAACCTAAGATAAATTCGTGGTCATAATGTCTGATAAATGAGTGTCTCTTTGTATAACCGTTGGTTACACAGATTATAAGAAGTCAAATCCCACGTCACCAATATCTTAAATCTTTCAAGATATAGGTTGCAAAGTGAAGATCTGTGGTTTTCAGTAAGAATTCGTACAAGTTCTACAACAATTTAAATTTGTGCTTGCAGCACCAATATGGCGATTTACTAAGCAGCGGCAATGTTTAGTAAACAGTAATCCTGCTTAACACGTGTCCAGTGACCATCTCGAGGAAATTCAAAACGAGGAGTTGAAGTATTAAAGACACTTTTTCACTTTGTTCTTCCGGAAATAAAACATCAACCCGACGTCTCTTCCGTTCACAGGAAAAGTCTATTAGTATTATTCTGTTATTAAACTGCTTTAGTTATGACAAATAGTTTATGGCAAGCGAACTATGGCAGATATTTTACAGTTTGTTATTAAAAACAACGAATATTTTCCCAACGTCTCCTACTCCTAGCTCTTCATCCGGTAGACTAGATTAACACTCAACAGATAAATATTTCAGAGCTGGACCACCCTCTCTGGCAGTTCAGTGTTTTGAGAGATATGTGCGACTAATAAAACATCTTTTGTCATAGCATTTGTCAATGTTTCAAAGCGTTAAGGCGCTAATGAGGGCTACACGTGTTGAACAAACTTACGTTTTCCCAGGAGAACTGTATGAGAGATACTACCTCACTCATGCTGACTACAGTACAGAATGGCGCCGTTCAGTGTGTTCATTTCGGTTTTAGCATTTTGAGTGCCTGCACAATATCATTATCAGAGGCTGTTTTGCTTTCCCAATATCCCGTCAAGGGGCAACAAAAGCCATGCATTGTACTCTATGACTATGGCGGGAAACACCATTGCACGTTTCCTGTATAACCTTTAAGCTATGTCTGACGTTTTAATAATTTTGTAGACAACTTGTGTAGTTTCATGTACTGATCAGGGAAGGAAGAGACAACGTTGAAGATATTTTAGTTGATAGTTTTTATGGAAAACGCCAGCTCTTGATTACTGATTCAGTGAACTTTAAAAAACATCCAATGTCGGGGCCAACCAGAATGCGATCTGCTGATAACACTCATGGGAAGTCAAATATCTATTGAAGTCCAAGTGCATTTACGATTCAAATGAAGTAGCTTGTAGTCATCACCCAAACACTGATCAATACTGATTCCTTCAATTATCTGCACTATTATTAAAAATATTCACTTCCGCTAATATACAACTCTACAAAGCAATTCTTGTTTTGTTTTCCTCATCATTCCGTGCTGGCAAAGAAACGCCATAGAGGGGGGCGTCACGTTTACAAAACAAGTACTCCAGGCTGATCCGAGAAACCCACCCAAACAAGCGGACTGCCTGTAGAACTGTACAAAACAGTAAACTGTTTCCGCAGCGAGAACGCCCATTCATAAATCTTTCACCACGTTCTTTAGCACTATCTCCAATAAAAATGCAATTTTTTCTTCCGCCTTCGCGTCGAAGAGCGATAATTGCAATGGCAATGCGGTGTAATATATTTCACAGTGCTGTGTAGGAGCTAGAACACATTGGCAATCTGCCATTTGTTTTTGCCTAGGAATCGAAAGAAATTCTCGAGTAAAGGTGCCTTTTTAACCTACTAATTTTGGTAAAAGGAGTTACTTGCCAAACTTGGAGTTTGAGAAAGGCTTGGTCTATAAATCAAACCAAGTGCCATTTGTTTGATTCGATTGACTCGAACTATTTGACACGGAACGCGAAGGCTTCAAGTAAATGAGTAAAGTACATTGACTAAAGTACTACAACTCGTATTAAAAATTAATTTCAAACATGAACAACATTTATATTTGTTACGTTCTCTTTAAATAATGTTCATATTCTCGCAGTTTTTAGTTTTAAAAACACATTTCCCTATTCAAACACTGAAACGTCGACGTGTTTAATAGTCGAGTGACAAGTGGAACTGAATATAATGAGTTTTTTTCTCAAAACCTTTTGTTCTGCCGAAGGACTAGCGCTGGAAGCGTAACTAAGCTAACTGTTTCCACCCTCATGGCGAAAAACGTAATACATCAAGTTTTTCTTGATCAAGTTCTATTTTTTGAACACCGGGTCTAAGTTTAGGCGTACGACTGCATGGTAGAATGTATGGCTAAGGCTCACCGAGAGATCGACGTGATGGAATAATAATAAAAGATTTGACTGAAAACAGTTCACAATATGTTATTAATAACGAGTAGCAATATTGGTCCAAATCTTACCAGACAGCGTTTATATAATACGGTTTCCTGACTCGGTATGAGTGGCTTCTGATAAAGCTGAAAGTCTATCCGCTCAGTATCAGACAGAACGCTTCTCTCGCATGCCGTGAAGGCTGTTGTGTAGAAGAGCGTTGAATGGCGACATGTGATTTGGCCATCTGCTCGGCTACAGCAGCACGACGTATACACAGTGGACACGGACTCCCGCTGTGAAAACCTTGACTCGTTGAAACTACTGCCGTCAGGTGTTGGTGGGATTGCTATCGACACTTCATCCTTTAATAAAATCTCAATTAAATTGTTCCACAACAAACATTGGCGGCAAATTAGTCCAGTAGCCAATCACAGAATCAATTGCAGAATGGACTTATGTCACTAGACTTCGGGTATAATTGACTAAGGACATAAGTATGTCAAAATGACAATTTGTGGGAAAATCTTGGTTAATTTAGATCAAATCCCAGATCACAGTATATAGCGAGATAATAATATGCACTATACACTAAGCAGGGTGTTTGGAAATTAGACAAACTGACTGAACCTAAATCTTATTTTTTTGGCTGGAAAATACCCAACAGATAATTACAGCGTGATTTACATGAATGCTTTAAATCTTTCAATAAAAATACAACTATTTCCAATCATTAGATTTACAGCACTGACTTTGGTAAAAGCATTCAAAAACATTTACTTCATCACGGTTAAGTTTTTTAACAATTGCACATAGTTTGCAGTAATGGAAATGAAATTTCCAGTCTGATCGTTAGCCGATAACCTTGATGTCTAAGTGGTCAGTGTACTGTTTACTATAAGTAATGGTTTCCATTTGAGAGCAGATTGTTTTCTTAACATATGATCTTCAAGTTCAAGGTTATTACCCTTCCCTTTCAATCGAATAGCATCCACTTATTCTGTGACAGTACAGAAAAGTACCGGATAGCATATACCAAAATATGGCATCTGTTAGACACCGCCAGAGAAAAATTTGTGTGTTCAGTTATCGACGAGGAAGTAATGAAATGTAGAAGATAAGTGAAGTTTATTGTTATCGATGATTATTGTCAGCCTATTGCCACGAGTTTGGCTTCAATAGGTTTTATTCTTTGCCGCGTTATTAGTATGTCTGAGAACTTCACTTCATTTTCATAACATTTGCAAACAAATTATCAACAAGATCTTTTAATTTCGGTCAACTTTGCATTTTCCAGAAATTGTCTAGGTAATTTAAAGATGTAATCTACCATTTACACCAGCACTGTTTTTTCAACAAGACGTTCAGACGGCACACTAGAACTTATAGCTGGGAATGAGTCATCTGGTAATTGTATGTGCACAGACGCTACAGGAATGACTTGCAACTTATGTCTTTTCTATTATCTATATCTTTATTGCATGGTCTTCAAAAGTGGCTGAGCTCTAGCGAAATTGCATGTTACTGTGCTAATTTGATAAAATGAATTAATGCGGAAGCGAGCGGCATTCGTATTTTGGAAAAGTGCAATTTAATATAAATCGTTTGAAGCGTGGCGGACACCAGTGGAAAATAAATCAGTATGTGTCTGATACCGGTAAACCGACAAACTTTCGTTACGTCGAAACATTTTCAAATCGTACTATATTTTTCAAAATTCTTCAGTAAAATACCATGAAAAAAAAAATCGGTTTTGCAGAAACTGAAACCCGACTCAATTTAGTGCCGTCTTTCGGAGTGAAATCCTTTCTATAATAGCATTTCCTTTGCAGCAGTCTATAAAATGAGATTTAATATATCGTTTCACTCAAGAGTATTCATATACAATATATATGTCAGTTGAAGGGAGATTAAAAATCTGGGATTAAGCTATATTAAAACAACCACAAAGTATAAATAACTTAGTTTTAAAATTGCAATTTTTGCATTTCGGTAATTGTTTATTATCCAAAAATGAAAAGAGAACTTTCTATGTCGGAGAGTAGGTCGTACCGAGAAGCTGTGTGTCTCGAAGCGCCAGATAAGAACTCAGTTCACGCTTTCGACATAAGTACCATATAAACTTAAGTTCATCGTTTTTAATAGTATCATTTTATTGTAATAGTCATACAAGTCATGTAAGTCACAGTTTTTGTGTGGCCACGAACCGCCATTGACAACTATCTGGACTCTTAAGTACTTACTCTCACGTTGCTATGAGATAATTTGCAGTGAACTTGCCTAAAATTGTTATTCTCTGATTCAGTTAATACTTGTTACTTTTGCTGTTTGAAATAGAACCAAGAATTTTTATTTTAGATCAACCACTTTGTATGTTGAATGGCGACGATGAGCGACTGACAGCTCGTTTGGCCGGGGTTGCTTTGTATCATGTAGGGAAACTGGAGTTGTCTGTTTGTGCTTTCTCCAAAGCTATGAACTCCAGTTCACATGCATGGGGTACACAAGTATTAAACATTGACAATGATTCGTTATTTTTTTAATTGTAGATAGTCGTAAGTAATTAGATTAACGTAACCCTTAATTAAAGGTATGGGGGATTATTTGGTCCCCCCCCGAAGGATTTTCGGACCTCAAAATTTTGTCGTTCAACCAATCACCCAAATTAAAACGTTTTGGCAACAGTAGCCAGGTAACGGGCGAGTGTATTTTACGGTAATTAGATGGCGTTAGCACTGATGACGTAATTGGAAAAATATGCAAATTATCTTTTGCTTTCAGAATTTTCAATTTCTTAAAAAATGGTTCTAAACTCCAATTTATTTTCTTTCAAAGTTGTATAACTATTTATAGAAATAGTAATAAAATAGTAATAGTAACAGAATTCTAAGTATTTAATTGTTTTCGAGACATCATTGTTTGGGTTCTAGTAACCATGGCAACCAATTTACAGGCACGTGACTATACTGAATTCAGTCAGGAAAGATTGTTGTCCATAGTTTGTGCGTGGGGTTTTATTTTGGTAAGATTAGAAAATCATTATTTCTAGCGCTGTAAGAATGATAGACTGCGAGCCTGCCTTTATTTTGCTGTTTCCGGGCCGAGAAAGGAAGATGTTTGGGTTTGGCCGTGTGGCGTAATACAGGGGAAGTGGCTCGCTCGTGGCTTCGCCGCTCATTTTTCACTTATACACTTGTCTGAGGAAAAGGAAGAGACTGCTCACAGTCTATAAGAATGAGGACTGCTTTGTTTTATGTAAAAAACTTGACATGTCTGCATTTCATAACAAGGTTATGAACAGTGAGGCACTGTCATGGATGTAGATTATAAATCTTAATGGACCCAAAATCGAACCTTGAGGCACGCTCAAACTATGTTCAGTTCATCAGATCTTTCAGTTTCAGTGTCAATACATACAAGCTGCTTTCGTTATGTAGGTAATCTTTAAACCATAACAAACTTTGAGGGCATACTCCATAGCGCTCTAATTTTATATGAAGTACGTACAGTATAAAGATATCATGCTCCACAGTGTCAAAGGCCCTTGAAAAATCAATAAAAACGGTGCCCTTATCAATGTTCGTCAAAATATTGTCGGTAAAATACGTCACGACTGTTCCCCGTCGAGTGGTTTTTCCTGAAGCCAGACTCTGAGATTTGCAAAGAACGTTAAGCTCACTGAGATATGCAGCACGCTGTGTGAGAAAACAAATTTAGTGAAGAAACTCAAATGGAGACTGATGAGACCAGCACCCAACGAGTATCAAAGTAGCTTGCGGAACGGTTAGTAAGTATCACGTCTGGATTCATCTTCATTTCTCGTTGCGGTCTACCATTCGGATCAAAATGCCGATTACACATGATTACAGCTTTTTCAAAAACAATCTATGTAAGACTATACAACTACAAGTCACTTTCTAAACACCATGCGAACGTTAAGGAGCTATATATGTCAGGCGGCTATAGGATCTTTATTGTAAAACATGCACTAAACGAAACACGATAATTGCTGATGCAGGGGGCAACAAATAATTAATTCTAGTGCCCTGGATTCGACTGGATGAAGTAAAGAAGATTGTTCGGGCTAGGAGTAGGAATGCAATTCAGTCACAAGTTGTCTGGTTTCTGAGAGGCAACCTGTCTCTTTAGAACTTGATAACGTACAGGAAACGGAAAAGGAGAATTGGATAAACGATCTAGTCGGCATATTTTCCTGAACCTGCGTAATACTGACGCAGATTTTTAAAAATGCATATCGATATCGAGAGCCCCACTTGGCTAGTTATGAGGTTCATATGTTACACCTCAAATAATCCCTACATTCAAAACTACCTACCCAAAAAAATCCCTAACAATCTTGTATACCCAAAAAAATCTCAAAGATATTTTGTATGAGTATATAAAAATATATCCATGCTGCCAGCTGTTGGAAATGGTGCTATTATCAAATTATTTGCGCTCTAACACAAACAAGCCTTTGCTTTCTGCTTGATGTCCGCGGTTCTGGTGCGACTTCAACACCAAGTAATTAGTGCTCCTAAATGACTGAAAAACACAATACCCCAAAAAATCCCAGCGTATTTTGGGGACTAGCCTGACCTCAGACTCTAATTTTCCTTTGCTCTTTCTCGCTGCTAAGGAAGATTAGTGTCTGAGGTCAGGCTATTTGGGGACCCAAAAAAAATCCCAGCGAGGCATATAACATCTGACTTTCGTGGGGGGAGGGGGAAGCCTGGGGTGAGGTCTCTGATCTGCAGTCTGGCCGCAAGTGACAGTGATGCATACTTCAACTTGTCAGATAGACTCCTGCTA
>JANVCH010111070.1:0-13801 GCA_025505405.1 Epizoanthus rinbou | reverse complement strand
CAAACAACAAACAACAAACAACAAACAACAAACAACAAACAACAAACAACAAACAACAAACAACAAACAACAAACAAACAACAAACAAACAAACAAACAAACAACAAACAAACAAACAAACAAACAAACAACCTACCTAACTAGCTAACTAACTAACTAACTAACCATATCAATTCGTAAATATTTGGGGCAGCTGGGGCTGCTGTCAATGTACAGTTTAGATATGGAGCACCCTACAGCAGTTGAGAAGACTCTCATCAACAATTCTGCAAAATTTCCCCGATAGAAGGTTGCTGTCCAATAAACAATTGTAATAATGACAAACTGAGGTAATACCTTTGACTAGAATTCTGCCAACCAGCTTTCCAGGGACGTTCCTCTTTTTGCCATTAACACAAGTGTTGTCAACAGCATCGTACATCTGCAGAGGGAGGCAACAAATTAATGATCTTGAAATCTCGAATGCAGAATTGACAATTATCTTGAAATATCGAATACAGAGTTGACAATTATCTTGAAATAAGAGACATACAGTTGACTCTTACTTTGAAGTATCAGATGCATAGTTGACATTTGTCTTGAAATGCAACAAAGTCTATCAGTCAATACACATTACAAAATATGAATACCCTTATGTTGTATGTTCCAATCTCTGCAGGCATCGCAACAGTCAGAGAGAAATCCTTGTACAAGCAGTCAACTCCTGCTTCCTCGGTGATACAATACGAAGTGTTGAAGACGTCCAAATAGATCTGCCTTTTGCAGTTAGGACAAGGAAGGTTGACTGGACAGACCTTGTACACACCTATAGCACAAAATGTAACAACTCCATTATAGCGAGAAATTAATTAAAGGTAAAATAACTTTATTTGAATTCGGTTGTTCCGTTAGTTGTGAAGGCTGGCATCAACGGAAACAGACGGTGCGCACTCGACCCTTGGTTCCTATTGTTTGAGAAAAGCAGGTTTTCAAAACTGAGTCAAAATATGAGAATTAGAGAGTTAAAACTGAACACGATACGTTATTTTATACTTACTTAGCGCTATTCAACATATGCATGATAATAATAATAATAACAATAATGTCTTTATTCACTAGATAAAATACATATTTAATGTTACAGTTAAATCGATAAAAGTTGCGCTTAATAACATTAATAAATACACAATTTTTGCAATTTGAATTTAGTACAACGAATATATTAAGGGAGAGGAGCCACCTAAGCTAGTGATGTTGTGAGATTGCTTTCATCAAACGCCAGTTAAGGTTCGTTCATTAGAAATAACCTTAAACATAATGAACTTTGCTTCATTTGTTTCTATTTGAATGGCCCTGGAAATATCCACATAGAGAATATAATTTTCAGAATGGTTCTGGCCAGCCCACATCACCTGACTATTCAATATAATCTGCTAAGGTGGCCACGCAGGCAGTCCACAGAACCACTCTCCAATATGAATTATCAATAAGAAGAAATAAGAGAAAATGATTCTGAGTAACTGAACCCACAACCCAGTGATTGCCCTCTGAGCTACAGAGGCAATCTGCATCCACTTGACAAGTGCGCGAAGCAGGTCTAAATGAAGGGTACAGTTGAGTACCATCCGCATTCCGTGTGCGGCTGTAAGCTGTCTTAATACACTTTTGCTCTGACGAAGGGCTAGCGCTCGAAACGTCAGCTTAAACCTACTAAATTAATCTTGATTTGACCTACTCGCGGAGGTAGAACCCCTAAATGTTTCAAACCTAGTCTATCACTACTTTGAAGAGCCCGGAGATGTGGAACAAGAAAAGGACATGACCAAGAGAGCTTCCCTGAAGTACCCAGAACAGAGGCTTAGACATATGCTGCTGCATAACGAAACGTTGCTAGCTTGCACTTAAAAATGATTAATTTTACTAGCATTAATAGTCCTTCTCCAGAAGCCACTTAAGAAAGTTGCTGTGATCAATTGTGTCGGTAAAGGCCGCACACAGGTCAAGTAGGACCAGCAATGTAACTTCTTGTTTGTTCATACTAGTGAATCTATCATTATGAACATTTGAGAGTGTAGCTCAAGAATGATATTTTCAATAGAAAGATTGGTTTTCGGGCAATGGGGTGTTACGTGTGTAATGAAATAGCCCAACAAATGCATGTGATGTCATCTGTGCTCTTCAAACGTGGAAAATACAATAGGTGCTAAGAACTCTAACCGAGTATAGCTGCAGTTAATGAGTATGTTATTATACGCATTTCACCTTTAATGTTGACATCAGGCTCAGATGTTGCAGCGATTATATCTGTTGGTCCAACTAGAGCATAGCGGGGATTCTCTGTAAAAAGAAAAATTGAAGAAATAATTAATTTGTGGTATTTTGTATTCTTCACTGCAACAATGGCAATTACTTCGTATTCTCCCTTAGAAACATATATCTGAATTCATATACTTTTAAGTATAAAATAAAATATAAATTTATATACTTAATCATTTGTTTAATTGAAACACGAGACCTCAAATTAAGAGTTCGATTTGGTTCCAGTTTCCCACAGTTTTAGAATCAGCCTCGCCATACACGTCGTTCAAATTGTACTTAGAAAAGACGAAACCTACACGTGGGTTCCCTGTGGTTTAATCTCAAAAGAAAAATGAGTTACATCTCCAAGATATTTCACCTGAGTAGCAGCCATAAATTTCTAGTTGTAAACATATTCCAAGCTCATTTTGATTTGCTCCTGCTTCTCCATACTCTAGAACATGCACTTTCAAGTGGCGACCTTTGATTTCAGGTTGAAGAACAATGACACTGTAGTCATTCCATCTTGTTAAAGCTGTTTTAAAGACCTTCGAATTTGAGAAAGGAGGTTAGAATCTCGATTATATTTGTACAGTTAGTGTGCCTGGTATTGCGTATAATTATAGTTACCAATGATTTGATCGGTTTCGATCGGCAACTTCTAAAACTAGCTAAAACTAAACAGAAGTTTGATTTTGTTTGCTCGTATTTTTGCATGGAAGATGGAGATAGGCACATTGACACAGAGATAGAGACAATTAAGATAGAAAAAATAATAAGAACAAAGGAAAAAAATTAGAAATTAAAAAATTAGCAAATGGAAACACGAGTAAACGAGAAAACATTGAGACCTGTATATGATTCTCTAAATCCCTTATTATTATTATTATTATTATTATTATTATTATTATTATTATTATTATTATTATTGTTGTTATCTAATTACAAGTCAGATGTTCTACTCACTGAGCTACATTGACTCCCGTGGGGAGCTGGGTAACTTTACTGGGTTCTTAGTGACTCGAAACTGTTTCTGATATCACTCTGCTCCTCAAGCCTCTATCGACCAACCCTCACCGTTTCAATACTTGTATCCAAAAATAATGAAATAAACGACAATAACAAAATAGAACGGATAATATTACGTAAATACCCTAATCTCAGTTGTTTCTGTTGTGTAATTAGACCATGTCTCGCCGTCGAGGCTGTGCGCAAGACGAAAAGTAGTCAGCCATTTTGTTGCGTTTATCACGTAGTTTGTGTCTGCCATAGCGCCTGCTATGGTAATCCCTGTGACGGTAAGAACTTCTCCCAAATCAATCTGGATGAACTGATCGGTTAGTCTTTGGCTACACCAACCAACTCCTGGTGTGTCTATGAACCTGGCATTTGGTACACTGTTGTTATTATAGACAGATGACGCACTGATCTGGTAATCGTTAATTCGCCCATCACTCATTCCCAGAACACCAAAACAGCCTAAAGGACAAACAATATGGATTAAAACCGCATCCCCGTTAGCTCAGTTGGTAGAACATCGGTCTCACATGCGGGAGGTCGGCGGTTCGAGTCCCGGCCGGACCAACACTCAGGGTCTCCAAATAACTGAGGAGAAGGTGCTGCCTTTGCTCTAACATCTGCAAACGGTTAGACCTTCACGTCTTCTCGGATAAGGACGTTAAAACGTAGGCCCAGTGTCCCCGATTAGTTCACACGAGCTAAATGCATTTGACACTTAAATAAAACCACTTTATTTTTAAAAAACTTTGCCCAACTGATTTAATTTCCTCTTTAGTAAATAAAACTATTTTGCAAGATGCGAGTTACGGGTTTGGAGTCAAAGACTGTATTTTAGGGTTAAGGTTAGGATTTTGACCGGAGGGGGGGGTGGTGCTCACTCCAATTTTGAATAGGGATGAGCCGCCCTAACGAATAAATTCCGACTCCGTTCTACTGTAAATTATCTGAATTTTGATATCCCGTTCTAGAAAAATTCGATTTACCAGGGCCTAAAAGTACCAAATTTCCAAAAATGTCTACCACGTTTTAGAAACGGCTCAAAATCTTGCATGAAATGATATCCCGTACTAGAATAAATCCCTCAAAATTCATACCCCGTTTGGTGGCACATACCCGTATAGCCAATGTATGGGAGTACCAATGGGAGATTTGGGCTAGGGGTGACTCAAAGGCGACTCGCAAGATTGCCTTTCTCCTTCACATTTTATGTTGATATACAAGATGATAGAGTGCCGAGGGTTCCAAATAACAGTCTAACCTGTCGGGGGAATTGCAAACAAGTTGGATAAATACTAGAGTTTTGCATGTCACAGACCTGAGTGTAGTGGATACCCAAATATTTCCATCCTGAAGCAGGGGTGATTATGCCAGGTCAGTGCTTTTACTTGCACCGAGGTTGCAATCTGGAGTCTTTCAAGATTACGTCTTGCTATAGTGTTCCTGTCGCCAGTTCCAACTAGTATCTGTGTCGAGTACACATCAAATGTTCAGCTTCTTGTTTCGCTTTTAATCAAAGCTTAGATTTTACTTTCAAATTAGAGTTTCTGTTCTTGAAATCAGCCAATAGACAGGTAGTATAGATATTTATAATTCAACAATAATTTTCATTGTAAAATGGCGCACTCCCATTGGACAGATTCGATCGCATGATGCTCGCCACAGGGCAAATATCAGGCGATGCTCAGAAGTGATATTACATAGGCAGCTATATAGGAGCTATCTTCATCTGATAGTGACAGTTTTTCAAACAGTTTCTAAAGATTGGTCTTTGAGAGCTGTACAGATTTCATTGTGTATTACTGTTAGTCAAATAAAACCTCAAATCCCATGACCACCCTAGCTAAGAACAACATCAAACAACGTCTTGAGCTTCAAGGTAAGTCTATTTCCAGAATATTTTACAACTTGTGTATTTTAAAGCGATCGAAAGCAAAACTAGCAAATCCCATATAAAGTCTTATATTTCCAAAATGTCATACAAACTCTTATAATTCCCTACTGACAATGCGTTTGGGCTACCTGTGGTAATAGCTGAATATTCTTCGCACAGCTCAAAACACCTACCGAAGAATTCGTTCAGGACCTATTCCGTTCCAGTAAATACCTCAAAAATTGCAGAATGTATAGGTAAGCACCGATGTTTATGTGACTCTTGATTCAGTTTCAGGTGACAAGTTTTATCGAAGTTTGTGAATGAAGGAACCTTCAGTTTGTGTCAGTAGGTCTCCAAAGCTTTGGTGGAAACTTTACAGATTACTCATATATGCTATGTATTTATATCGACTTGGTTCTTTTAGGTAACTAAACTTGGTTTACAATACATAATTTATCTGTTTGATTTAGTGCGATTCAGTTTCTGGTCAAAAATATACTTTTGCAAAGGTACACGGCAGCTGGCCTACGCGGCATTTTTGTAAATGAAACATTTGATTTACGTTGAACTGTAACATGGTGTGTTTGGGATTCTTATATTTGACTGTTGGTCATGAAAAGCTTTGCAATAAACCTTTTTTAA
Source organism: Epizoanthus rinbou (assembly GCA_025505405.1). NCBI lineage: Eukaryota > Metazoa > Cnidaria > Anthozoa > Zoantharia > Epizoanthidae > Epizoanthus > Epizoanthus rinbou. The sequence goes on along the minus strand of JANVCH010111070.1, from coordinate 7,989 downwards.
GACGTCTCTTGTTGTTCGGCTCTGTAAACTTGAGTGTTTTATGCACAAAAGCAATGAAACCTCCGCGCATTGTTGTTGTTTTGACTTTGGCGAAAAAATATTGTTGAATTACAAAATGAATACAATACTTCTGTCTTGCTGTTCTATTGAGTCATACAGTCCCTCGGCTTCCAATTTGGTTCTCAGAGTTTCTCATTTGCCCTCGGCCGGCTTTCGCCTCAGACAAGATGTTCACTCTTCGAACAATTTGTCAGCCTGTATGACACGATAGAACAGGCGACAGAAGTGCTTTATTTACTAATTCAGATCATAATACATGTATTACAGTTTAGGGGTGCTATATATATCATAGATGTATTTCAAGCAGATTTAATAGTCATCGCTCTTCCTATTCATCCCATTCACTTCAACTCTATAGCTCAATTGATGAGAAGGGGTCTGGGGGTTGTGTCTTTAGGTTAGATCATCATGTACAGATGTGCTTATCTAGCATCTAGGAGCTAGTCTATTTATGTGAATCGGTAATGGTTCAACCAAATACTTGTTCGTATCACACTCTGTTTACAAATCGAAGAGCTGGAAATAACCTGAATAAGGTGAAGGTACTTCATTAGTGGAGCCGGAAATGAACTTTCTGATGCATACCTTGTTTCTTAACTAAGTAATGCGGCTGATTCTGACGAAGGATCGGTTTTTACACAAACTAGTGTCCGAGAGGATATTAATATTAGAGCAATATCTTAAATGTTCTTTACAGAGAAGATAAACATGTACAAATGTCCGTAAGTTTGGAGTATGATGCAATGGTCAGTTTACTAGCACTGAAACCATGCTATCAACTATTTTAAAATAGCTCATGGGCTTGATGGTGTCAACTCTAGACTACAATCGAGAATGGCATTGTGACTATACAACGGAAAGAGTCATACTTCCGTGTCCGGCCGCCTGGAATGGAAAATTCGAAGTCCTCTAGAGGATTTCCGTTAGTTCTAGAAAATTTCTGTGCTTTCAAATTAACCAGTCTAACCAAAGCATGTGGCTAAATGGAAAGCGACCTCCATGCTTTTCTCCTCTCCTTACCTGAGACCGTGATACGCCAGGTGCAAAAGTGATCTGGTACTTAGTGACCCAGGCCTCCTCTGTGGGACATCCTTGTATAGCTACTGAGGAGACTAGGCTCTTCTCGTTTAACGTTATCGTGAGTTGCGAGTTTGCGTTGAGGGGACACCAACAGCCCTTTGAGATGCCTTGGGGTTGACTGTAAAGTCTGGAATATTTGCTATGGTGAGCAGAGTCCGTAGGGCTCCCGCTGATGCTCGAGTCAGGTATGGCTCCCGATTCCATCCCAAGTGCTAGTGGAGTGCCTTTGGTTTGTACAAAAAAAACGTGAAATACACCAGAAAATTTACAATAAATAATACACCCGTCCTTAAATTATTAGCCTCGCCACAGTCTTCAGCCTTACATAGCTTGTGCGGTCAACCTGGTTGTTAAGCTTCGTTCAAAATGGACGGGGCTTATTACCAGAGGGAAATCTGTTAGACTTGTTTCCCAAATAGTAGATGCTCTATATACGCTGGCTAGAGGGCCAAATAATGGAATATGGTGGTTTTATATTTATGGTATGTTTAGCACTCAAACAAGGCGGAAGACGTTTACACAATAAATGTGTTATGTAAGTGTTTCCTTCTAGTTCGTTCCACTACAAGCACTATTTGGCAATAAGACAGAAATCTGTTCAGTTCTAAAGCTGCAAGTTTCCCAAGATGCAATAGTAAATGTCTGCATTGAAATGGAAAGAGAGATGAGAGGTGTTGGGGTTACAATTGGGAGATACTTATTCTCAAAAGAGTCTCCCGACCTGTTAATAGAAGGACGGGCCTATTGTCCAACACTGAATAGAGGAGGCGTTATCGCCGGCTATTTATGGTATATAATCTTAAAGAGGGCAGGCTTAGACGCGTCAATGCAATACGACGTACCTAATATGTTGATTTTCTTCTCACCGACTTGATCTTGTAAATACCTCGCAGCTATCAAGTGTAGAAGAACAAAATATTAAAATTCCCAGTGGAGAATAAAATGTGTTTGCACATTCTACAATCGCACAAACAATTATATCTCACCAGTACTCCTCTGTCTCTGTCACTGTGTCTTGTGCCATGTTATGAAACACACTCTATCGACCGTTTTATGCCTTACTTATAATCATATTTATTTGAAATTTATACATGCCAAACAAATAAAATATTTTTATCACACTTGACAGAAATTTCTTACATTTTCTGGTTCTGTGTACTTATTACTATCTGTGTACTTATTACTAATAAGCAACAACAGCTACGTATACTTGAATCTTACATAAACTTTTGCTTTGAAGAAGAAGCACATTAAGACATATTTCCAGGTTGCATCTGCAATGCAGTTAAGGTCTCACTTTTAACATATTCTCACTGTAAAGTGGGTCATTAAATACCGTCAATATATGTTCTTAACAAAGTGTGTTATTATTAGCAGCAGCATTATCATTTTATTATTATTATTATTATTATTATTATTATTATTATTAATAGCCTGATCTCATCAGACGCTAAGAAAGATCTAGATATTGTCGCTACGAAAGAAAATTAGCCTCTGAGTACCGTTGTTTACTGAGCGCTCCACTGAGAAGCGTAGTCAGAGATGTTCTTGGTCTTTCTGTCTTATAATAAAAATAAAAATAATAACCCTCATCATCATCATCATCATCATCATCATCATCATCCTCATCCTCATCATCCTCAATATCATCATTATCATCATCATCTTCAACATCATCATCATCATCATCATCATCATCAGCATCATCCTCATCATCCTCATCATCATCAACCTCATCATCCTCATCATCCTCAACATCATCATCATCAGCAGCAGCAGCGTCATCCTCATCATCATCATCATCATCAACCTCATCATCCTCATCATCCTCAACATCATCATCATCATCATATTTTTTGAAGAAAATAGTACGTTGATAAACTTTATTTGATGAGGGTAACACTAGTATAGTAGTAATGAACTTGTGGAAATCCTAACGTGCGTTTACTTTTAACCCACTCTGAAGTGGGCTCAGCTAAAAAGTTCCTAGTTACACTTCATACGTCATACGTTATACGCGATGCCATGCTGACGAGTTCCAAGAAGAGCGAAACATCTGTCCATGGCTGCGACATTCTTGAGCACCTACATTTCTAAGCGGTCTAGCTAGCCGTAGTGTAGAGCGGTAGCTAGGTTCAAGGTCGACATGTTATCTCGTACCATTAAGATAAATACATTACAGATTAAAGAAAGGTAATTGGACTGGTTGGTTATACAAGCTACACGAAATAACCCAAAGCGGTAACACGAGTACTGCAATTTACATTTTCCTTTATATTATCATGTTTTTATGATGATATTTATTATTTTTAATTTATTATTATAATCCTTTCTAATACTCACCTCCAAGTGCTTGATACACTTCCACTCGTATAGCTCTGCCTGTTGTAGACTGCCTTGGATAAAACCGAATCAACCTCATTTGGATTGGCCGCCGCAGTCTGCGTCTAACGACAGTATGTCGATCGCTGTTGCCGAAAAACTCCTATACAAGAACATCAAGCAATATTGGGCGGGTTCACAAGACAAATTTTAATCATGGTTAAACACTTGGACACTTTCCCGTTTAACCAACTTGCGGTCGAGACCCCCCGGGGTTTCGCTAGCAGACGGCGAGACTGGCCCAGACGAGAAATATACATGGCTGTCAATGTAGAGATTGTGATTGTTAAACCCAAGCTTGCGACTGCTAAATCCACCTCGCGAGGTGAGTTAAAATCTGAGTTGATAACAGCGTTTAATTGCAGTTGCAGAGGCACGGTCAAGAGCGTCCAATCGTGTCGTGTGAACCCCACCCATTGCGTTAATTATTGTAATTACAACAACAATAACCATAACCATTGCCATAGCGATAGCCATAGCCATAACAATAATAATAATAATAATAATAATGTCTTTATTACACATTCTGTAAGCATGAATTATGAATTATGAATTATCTGTACTTCATGTAAGTGAAATTCGTGAATTTTATTTATCAAAAGGAATTTTAGTTTTTCAAATATGCAATACATGAATGAAATTTTCGTATGCTGATTGGCCAATTGTTTTGGAAAATAAAAAAACATTTTCGGCATCTCATTTTTAGGCAGCAGCGTGTCTTCTCGCTCCTGTAGCCATTTTTCTATCAATTCATGACAAAACAGTGCTCCTCTCCATACCTTTGTAATACCATATTTCTGGTAAGCGTACCACTGCTGACCCGTTATACCAAACTGGATTTGATACGCTTCTGCCCATCGATTCTCCAAATTGGATCCCTGAGTTTCTATGGCTTTGACCAGAGTAATTTCTCCCATCAGCACTTGCAGGTATTCACCGCTAAACCCTCTTGTGAGCGCGTGAAGCCTCCCGAGATGAGGTTCATAACCAGCTGTTACATTCTCTGTCGACATCTGCCAATCTTTTATGATGCCGCTTTGAATTCCTAATGGCTTCACACGTTCTGTGGGAAAAGTTGAAGTTGTATCAAACTGATACGATATAATAATAACTTTATTATTAATTAATCATTTATATAGCGCCTATCAATGTCGGTTCCAGGCGCTTCACAAATAGACAAAAAGAAGAACAGTATGGCAGTATGGCCCAGGTCAAAATTCGTACTATTCAGTGATGAAGCGCATGAAAAGTTCATCGTCTGTCCCAGTTAAGTTCGGCGGATTCGTTAAGCCCGGATGAGACGTTCTACAAAGCTGGAGTAGGCGCGAAGAGCGGCAGGAGTTGTGCCTGGTCGAAACGCGATGCAGTTTTTAACCAATGCCCCTTGCCTGAGAGTAAAATAACTATAAGATCTATTTTTTTTGTTTCTTTGTAGTCGGCAACATTCGCCAATGCTCTCTCTCAGCTGACTTTGCAGGCCTTTCCTGCAGTCGGAGCTTACCCCGCGTACTAACTTAGCAAGCGGAACCTGGAAGGGGAGAAGATGAAAACTGAGAAAGGAGGACAGGGGGGCGACTTTTCCACTTCAGCGCTTGCTAGGCAGGCTAGTTGGACATGCGATCGTCATCGTTATCATAAGGTTTATTTTAATATTTTCACATCTTTAAAAAGGATGTTTTAGAAACAAAAAAACACTGTCACACATAGTATTTATTATTTGCCTAACTTATTATACAAAAGAGTAGGAAGATCTTTTAAAACTAAGTCAAATCATTACACTAAATACAACTTGTACTTTATTTCTTTCAACCCAATATCCTTCTCGCCTGACCCGCGGATAGAGAACAAAATTGATAACAGAAGTTGAAATGCTATATATTGGCCTACATGCACTTTAAATAAGCGAGGAGAAAATTATCTTTCTTGGCCGTGGTCGTCGTGCGTGTTGCAGTATCGAGATTTTAAAAGTGATAGAGAGTGTTCTTGAAGTTGATTTATACTGTGGAAGACTGAAGTTCTTGGAGTTGGTTCATCGAATCGTTCGGTACTAAACGGTATGTAATTATATTTATTTTGCTTATCTTAACGTCAACAAATTTGGAACAGGTATTGACATTTCTCTTTCTTCAATCGTTGCCACCTCGTGCGCTTTGCAGTGTGTCACAGTGGTCGTGGATTACAGGGAAAAATCGTAAGAACCATTGAAAAAAATTCCATGATCGATAACACGATCCGAATTATACCAAACCCTTGCTCGACAGCATTTCCCTTACCTGAGGTAACAGCCAGTAATTAAAAATATAATAATAATGTTATTGCCCTGCTAATAGTTCTTCACAAAAGCTAATTCCTTAACTATACTGCAATAACTATACTATACAGTTGATTAAAGAAAATGAAATATAAAATTTGTTAGTAATCTGTCTAGTGACCATCTTTAAGGATAATATACTGAAAGACAACTTACCTTTGTATGGCACATGGCCGTACAAGTAGGTTTGATGTCCAGTGGATAACTTGTTTTCCTTGACCCAGTCCATTGTATCCCAGCCTTTATATCCTAACAGAACGTATGACTCGCTCTGCGTTAGCTGAGGGCTAATGGCGCCTACAGTCTTCAATGCGGCTACCAGTTCTGGAGTCTGAACTACACCCTTGGAGTGGACAGCAATTAGGACCATTGTGTCGTATGGAATGTCGTGGATATAATCAACGAATTTCTGGTTAGAACCCGCATCACAACACGTGTCGAACACTCTTGAATCTAGGACTTCTCCTATTAAACACAAAAATGTTGTTACAAATGCATTTTTGAATATTGTGCATAAAATAGATCTAAAATCCCGTTGAAACGGTACCAATATATGCTTTCGGTTCGCTGGGGGTAAAACTTATCATTGTAATGCGCCTTTGAGCATATTCATATGGAAAAGGCGCAATATAAATGTACCACTTTACTTTACTTTACAATACTTGATGCAAGAGACACAGAAAATGCGTAACAGTGGTGGGTCATCGTGATCGTTGCTGGATCCTGTTGGACGAAGTATGAATACGTGGAAACTTTGATCCAACGTAAATCCAACATTTTCGTTCTAGGAAATATAGGTCGTGTTCACAGACAACGACGCACAAGATCTATTTGCTGCCTTAAGAGAAACCATTCGTTTTATATATTTTGATTAGTTTTTTAAAAAGAATGAAATTTTTGAAGTTTCCTGAGATACTTGACTTTCAAAATCTGTGTTACTGTTGCATTGTGGGATTTAAGTGGGGGAAAACAAAATGTAAACAAACCACATTTCAGCACAGTTCTGACGCCAGCAAAGCTATGAAACAAATTTGTTGCTACATTTCATTGTTCATAAGATAATTCAAATGAGATATATGATTAAATATGTGGATTTGAACCTTTACCAGTAAAATAAATTACATTACATTAAAGAAAACTGTGACGTAATAAATAGGGTCTTTTCGCAACTGGCAACGCAACTGCTACAAATTAAATACGTCAGCGGCTTTCGCCAAACGAGCTGCGTATACGGGGAAAAAGTGTTGAATATCTATTTATATATTTTCAAAATATGCTGAATATCTATTTATATATTTTCAAAATATACCTCAAATAATCCGACAAACACAGGTTATAACTTACTTGTTTCAATACAATTACAATTACAATATATTGTAAATTAGCTATCATTCAACTAGTTTATTAAATGTTGAGAATATAAATTAAAAATATTAAGGAAAAAACTTACTTGTTTCATAATTAAGAAGGACGATGTTGTGTCCTTGTGTTCTCTTTTCGAAATATTTTCTTCTAACCATTATCCGCGCTTCTCGAGAGCTCAAGTGTACATATGTTGTCCACTCTATGACAACAAAGAGATTTAGCTATTTGATGATGCGATCTTGAATTTAGTTTAAAGAAACCTGAAACGAATTAACATCTTGTAGGAACTTACACACCCATGACATTACATCACTACATGATCGATGGCGCTTGTGTTGACTTAACATCTTGTACGAACTTACACACCCATAACACTACATCACTACATGATAGGTGGCGCTTGTGTTGACTAAACATCTTCTACGAACTTACACACCCATGACACTACATCACTACATGACCGATGGCGCTTGTGTTGACTAACATCTTGTACGAACTTACACACCCATAACACTACATCACTACATGATAGGTGGCGCTTGTGTTGACTTAACATCTTGTACGAACTTACACACCCATGACACTGCATCACTACATGATAGGTGACGCTTGTGTTGACTAACATCTTGTACGAACTTACACACCCATAACACTACATCACTACATGATCGGTGGCGCTTGTGTTGACTAACATCTTGTACGAACTTACACACCCATGACACTACATCACTACATGATTGGTGTGGCTTTTGTTAACTTAACATCTTGTACGAACTTACACACCCATAACA
>JANVCH010111069.1:0-20798 GCA_025505405.1 Epizoanthus rinbou | reverse complement strand
GTGACAACAAATTTTTGCAATCTTTTTCTCATTGCGAAAAATGCAAAAATTAGATGTTGCAAAATTAAATTAAATAAAGTAGTAGAAAATGTCTCTCAAATCCTTTATCTGTGATTTGATACATGTATGGCTGATGTTGCAGTGAAAGTTCTTTGTCTTTTAACAGTTCAAAAAATGGTGGATGGCTCTTTTTCGGCAGTTTCTGTTTGTCAGCTACACAATGAAAAATTTGAAGTGAACTGTGACATCTTTTTAAGAGTTTCAGTGCTACTGTAAATATTATAATTGAAAGATTTGCCTGTAAGCAATCATATTTTGGCATTTCTTGTAACTTTTACTATATTTCTTTTAAGCTTCAAGCTTTGTACAGTGATTTTTCATTCTGTCAGTGGAGCATACAATCCCTCTTATATGAATTATCAAAGTATAAACTATACAGTCAGATATCTTAAGGCATATATAGATTTACATCTAAATTATGTGAAACAATGCTCTTGGAATTGAAACACCTTGATGCTGATGACTATTTCTTTCAATTCTCTACACAGAGGCTGGATATATTTGTTTCAAATGCAAGAATGACACGGTTTCTGATCCTCGTGGATTTTGTTCAACACAACAAGCACTTGATAAGAGCATTGCAGCAAGTGTAGACAACTGCACCAAAATGGTCAGCATCAACGCTTGTGCTATCCAGGTTATTTATAAGAATAAGTCCATTTCCAGTTTCGAACGCAGATGCGCTTCTCCTAGGCATTGCTCAACAAAAGGGACTACCTGTAAATCGGATGACAACACTGGAACATCAACTTGCACCACATGTTGCATGGAGAACTATTGTAACAATGGTGATGGTGAACTCCCCACAACTGCACCCCCGACAAATAGTGCCACAAACACTAGAGTACTAATGGACCTGATGTACATATTTGTCATTGGTTTAGTGTCATATGACATGCTTATGATTAAGTAAAGCTGTTGATAGACTGCATCCTTAGGTTACAGTAACCAGTAGCACAACATAAAATGCACACATTAACAGAACAACCGTTTTAACACTGGAATCAGTGCTTGTGGTTTTTGTTAATTGCTGTTAGTTGTAAAGAATTTGGTTGATTTCCATGGTGCATTTGACACAAACACTGCAAATATCAGCTAAATGTACACAATATTCAGTTCTCTGAATCACAATCACACAATTTGGATTTAACAATACTAAATAAATACTTATTTGACGACACTAGAAGTGTAAAAACGATGTAAGTGACTGTTGATAAAGTTTTTCTCTTCAAAACCTTTGAGAGAATTTAGCCTTTCATATAAAGGCACATACTTGACTCTTCATTGAGTGGGGATAAATCTGTTAAAATACAATGCTAAATTGGCCAGGGGTGGGGAAAAATTAAACTTGGTGGTTCAATGGCAGAAAGCCCCAGCATGTGCTGCTTGCTGTTTCAACTGAAGGTGCATGCAGTTTTCAGTATTCTTCGGAACTCTTGTGAGTGCTGGGTATTACATTTAATGGTTTTACTCAGTGTTTATTCAGCTATTTCAGAAAAGGTTTTTAATTTGTGTAATAGTGAATACCGCAACTGAAAGGTATAATTATAGATTGTAAAAATAGAGTAAAATAATACACAATGGTGCTTGCAGAAAGGATAAAAATTGTGTTAAATTCATATGACAACTAGGTGCTTGAATCATCCAAAGTTTAAGTTCTCCACTTCAGCAACTTATCTTTAATCAAACTTTTTGGCAACCCACAGTTCCTTTTGGTTGTGGTATAATTTCACTTTTGTTTGAAATAGCTGTGCACTACTTTTGAAAGGAATTCCTGGTAGACTCCTGGTATTTCATACATGTACATGTAATTATGTTCCAGGGCTCTAAAAAACTCCAGGAAATATATTTTTTCATCTACAAGTACTCCTTTCTTGGACTTCTGTAGAGAACATTTCTGATTTAATTATAAGTAGTCAGGGTTTGCAGCCTGACAAGTCTTTCACTAATAATACTGTTCATTCAAGTATCTATAGTTTTGAAACAGTTGTTTTCTTATTGTTGTTTACTTAGAGCAGTAATATAATGATTACTCAGCTTTAATAAATGGTTGTTGACTGTTTTGCAGTTTATACAGAGGAAGTATTAAACAAATACTTATAAAATAAATTATAGAAATTGCTGTGTATATTGAAAATTACAAGAGAAACACTTTTTTTGTTTTGCAATAATTAAAAATTATTGTTATTGATAAAGCATTATCATATTCATTAAAAAAGGCAAAAGGCCCAAAAGTGCTAATTTCTGCACAGCAGAAGCAATAGAAACGTGAAAATATTTGACACAAACTACACACTTTGGAATAACTGGTTTATAAAGTAAGTTTAAACTGATCTTGATCAGCTAATGAATTATGCAAGCATGTACTTGACTGCTGCTTTAAAACTAACCCTTCTGTTCATCAGAACAAACTATGCATATGGTATACAAAGGGTAGTAGCATTTTCTGCCAAATTATGTGATGTTTGTAAAATCTGATCACTGACCCAACAGAATAATGCATGATTTAGTGTGTAAGTAAAGTAAAGTAAAGTGAAGTAACTTTATTAAAGTGTCAAATGTATTTAGCTCGTGTGAACTAATTGGGGACACTGGGGCTACGGTTTAACGTCCTTATCCGAGAAGACGTAAGTGAGAAACCAGACTCAGGTTTGCAAGTAAAAGGCGTAGATCTTAATTATTTATTGTGTGTTCATTCAGAAGTGCTAATAAAATTTCATTACACACGTTTTCTTACACATGTTTAGTGAAAGCACAGCCTTTAGATGTGAACAAACAAGTCCTGATAGTGTAAGAATTAACTTTACTGATTTCACTTTGGTACGATACGTAGATTTTTATGTATCCGTTTAATAGTATTGTAATCATCCAAAATGTTGTAATTTTTATCTATTTCATAGTAATATAATGATTGTAATGTAAAGCGCATGAGATCATATTCAGATGCATTTTGCGCTATATAAATAATAATAAAGTTAAAGATAAAATATCACATTATACTGATTAATGAAGGCTCAAAGGCTTCCAACAACAACGTATTTATTTACACTCATTGAATTTACAGTTTGATAAATTAAAAAAAATTGAAATTATAATTTGTACGAGTGCTGGGACTCCAGAAGTAGTTTGAAACTAATCGAGTCTAGAATCCTATTCCAAAGAATTTGTTTTATATGAAGGAAAATCGTTTACAGATATATATTGTTACATGTAAGTGGTCGATAAAATTCAAATTATAGTGAAAACATCACGTCATCTAAATTTCTATGGGTTCAGGCTTGGTATGCCATTCAATCACCGAAAGCCTAAGTAGAGGGGGTAGTGGGTAAAAAGTGCTCAAAATTAAAGTTTTATTTTGTTCAATTAAAATGACATCTGCAGTTGCTAATGAACGAAACATGATAAATAATAATATTGTGATGTCGGCTGTCATCTCACACGTCATATGATGTCACAAATCAGAAGTACAGGTTGGTGAGAGAGTTTGTGAAGGATCAGAGATGTCCGCCGTCATGGCACAAAGTAACCGCTGGTATCTAGGGTAACATAGAATAATCTATAAATACAAAATGAATATTGAGCAAATCAACATACGATTCGGTACGAACAAGATATAGGTAAACTTCGACGCTATCCTGGATAATTCGGCTTTATAACAAGGCTGTAGTCGCGCCACTGACAGAATGCAAATTAGTCCTGGATATTTGTATGTAACTAAATAAAGTCTCAACAAGAAAGGATTTTTTTCACCTGAGAAACTATTTAAATAAGTATAGTTCATGTAAAACCTCATTTTGGGGGATTTATGACGTCATAATGATGTCGCATATCAATTAAATTATATCAAATTAATTGTCTTATGATTTTCTATTCGCGTACCAAATTTCGTTTAAATATGTTAAATATAGTTCATGAGTTAGAGGCCGCAACCACTTTGTGTGTCGCCCCAGGAACCAGACATCCTCAATCACTTTAAAGCTAATGGAATTTCGATCGTTACTCTAAACCTTGAAACGTCTGCTAAAGTATATAGCATATCTCGGCAGCTTTTAGTGGTCATAGAATGCATAATGTTACCTAATTCCATCGTTAGAGCACACATTTACGTCAGCTCCGTATCTCGTCAGGACCTTCACAACTCCCAGCTTGCCTCGCGCACATGCTTCGTGCAGGGGCGTCCACCCCGCATTGTCTTTAGCACTGGGATCAGCGCCTTCATGAATGTAGTGACGAACGGTGTCCTGATGTTAGATAAACGTGGAAAGTCAATGCAACAAGCGGAGGAAGCGGGAATGTAGATAAATGCAGTGACTATAAAGGCACGGATAGAATAGAAGACAGTGCAATGCAAAATGAAATAAGTAGCCTTCCCGAAGACACTTATTTCTCTCGCAATGATAACAACTATTTTGATCAAAGTGATTCTCTCTAGGCCTAGGATACACAATTGAAATAAAATAAAACGCAGAAAAGGATATGAAATAAAATAATTTCATCTCTAGGATGACAACACGTTAATGGTTTAATTTTATAATGAACCATCACTTTGTTAGCGGTTTCCTTACTTACATGATAACCAAGTCTAGCCGCTTTATGGAGAATCGTCTCCCCGGTGTTTCGGTTTACAGACAGTTTCTTGGCATCTGTAGATCACAAGGCACAGTGTCAGTCATTAACTATATAACGCCTTACTGGTAGAACATATAAAAGTGAATAGGGGAGGTGAATGAGAAACTTCCATGTATCACTCATGCCTTCTCGCCATTAGCTTTCTACGACATTTTAAATACATCTCACGTTCCATAGCCGATTGTGTGAACAAAAAAGAGTGAAACATTTTTCCTCAGAAAAATACGTGAGAAAATTCTAGATGGAATCGCATAGTTGAGACGAATCTCGCACGCTGATTGGCTATACAAATTGGACAAGACTCCATGTTTTTAAATCAATATATAAATGACTATGCGATTCAAAGAAAATTCAATACCTGACTCGGGAATTCCACGTTAAATTTCACTTGAAAAACTGATATCACATGAAATTTAACATGGAATTCCCTCGTGAGGCATTGAATTTTCCTATAATATATTATAAATAATGTAATATATAAATCTAACTAATACGCACATAAATTGTACATAACTGTACAAACAAGTAATCTTGACATGTTGTACAGTTACTCATAATTCTGTAATATAATCATGGAATCAATCTAAACATGACACCTCAGAGTTAATTTGACATGTTGTATGAACAGGGGCATATACATATATATGTCATTCTGTCAGCTGTGGAGAAATATGGCCGACCATGTCTGGTTGACCACAGTCAGCCACAGCTTGCAATGCATGGTCAGCTATTGTTGGCCATGGTCAGCCAAGATCAGCAAGAAGGGTTTTGGACAATCTTCAGATGGATAGTTAGCCATGATCGGCCATGGTCAGCCAAGATCAGCAAGAAGATTTTTGGACAATCTTCAGATGGATAGTTAATTAGTCATGATCGGCCATGGTCAGTCACGATCAGTGCTAATGATCATGGACAGTTGGCAGCGGCGATCAAATTCCCAGCTGACACAATGGCATACAATCATGTTCCATGATAAGTCAACACTTGTTTTCATCACAAACTTTCAATAATAGTTGTATGCTTTAGACCTTAGATAATACTTAGAACACTATAAGGAAATGCATGGATACGGGTTCTCCATGGATGCATGTACATTAGTGTGGTCTAGCTGTATTTATCTGACTGGGAAGCTATGTTCATGCACTTCCAAATGAACTTACTAATTTAAACACACTCACTGTTACATTGTACCCTTTATACTTGCCACATTTCAGTAAACCAATTGAAAGCATATTATATTATATTATACTGTACTGTACTTACCTCTCATAGTGTAATAGAGGAGTTTAAAAATATCATCAGAAGCATCTTTACATATCAGCACCACTTCATCAGATACCTGAGGTGTCTGTTAATACAATTTAAGTTTCAACATTGAGTTTTGCAGAGCAAACGTTGTTGCATGTACTTTTACTGACTGAGGCATTCATATTCAGGCCAAAAATACTCAATTTCTCATCAACTCATTTATATGAAATGTTGCCAAATGTATCATTAACAAATAAGAAACTCTCTAGTTCAATTAAACAAAACAAAACATGTCAAGTGAGCTAAATCAGGGTGAAACATGCCGCACCATTAGAAGTGGATTACAATTAATCCTGCAACTTGATTTCAATATGTGGGATTCCTAAACCTAGATAATAAGTTGGTGGCGTCTCTTCCGATTTAATATTAAATGCCATTAAGAAAAGCAATTTCTGGTAATTAGAATTGATGAAAATGCAAATAAATGGTCTTTCAATTGCACCCTTTCAAAGTTGCAGCACAAAAATACAAAAATTTAATACTTGCAAAACAAATTATTCAATACAAGCTGCACATTCAATTAAGTCACCTCTGTCACGATCAACTCCTTGGTGCCCCAATTACAGCTGTAATTATTATAGTTGTATTATAATGAAGAAATAAATTGATGTCTTGTGGGCTTTAAAGTTTATAGGATTTAAAGTACCAACTGAAGGCGATGTCACACCATTGTGATGAGCAGCAGAAGTGAACTCCTGAAGTGAAGTTGAGGAGTCTTACTGCTGATCATGATCATGCAATGATGGAAAGTCAATGTTTGTGTACATGTACATTATACATAATTGTAAAGTCTCGTAACACCCAGTAATAAATGGGTATGTGCCACCAAATGGGGTATGAATTTTAGGGTTTTATTCTAGAAGAGGATATCATTTCGTGCAAAATTTTGATCCATTTCTAAAACGGAGTAGCGATTTTCGGAAATTTGGTACTTTTAGGCCCTAGAAAATGGGGTATCAAAATTGAAATAATAAACTCTAGAATGGTGTCGGAAATCCTTTGTTCAGGCGGCACATCCCTACCCAAAATTGGAGTGAGTACCCCCCAGGATAATGTTTGTGTACATATCATTGCTCATCTCTTGACATTCAATAAAATTACTAAAAGTTGAAAATAATTGTAGAAAAGCCAGGGCTAGCTGGCTTAATTCTTAATTCCATTAACTAAAGGTACATATGATTGTATAATAATATTATGTCCATATGTATCTAAAATTTAAACTTGCAAAAATCAAGTAATGAATATTGCTTCATAGTGTACACAAGAGTGAAACTGACAACAAAGAAGCAACAAAGCAGACAGTGACAGTTGGTGTTCTGTCTACTTCAAGAGTGACGGACATCACTGTAGGCATGCAGTCACAATGTAATGTCAGTAATATTAACTAAAACTTACTAAATATGCCATTACTGTTGCCTCTCCAACTGTAGCTGTTAGTCCCAGGGCAGTGTGAATCTGAAATTTGGATTTTACAGAAATTGGATTTTACAGATTTTATTGATTATATATCCTAAATAAATTTAATCATCTTTACAAGACCCCTGTTATGGATTTTAACAGATTATTTTTATTATAAATTAATTAAAACATCTTTACAAACAGGACCAAGTCTTACTACGAGGTTTAGATTAAAATCTGTAAAATTCATAAAATCCATAACAGAGCTAGGTATTGTAAAGATGATTAGAATAAAATTCATAGAATCACTAAAATACATAATACGGATAGAGATTTTACAGATTTTATTCAAGTAATCTTCAGATTCTGGACATACGGATTTTAAGGATTTTATTCCAATCATTTTTACAAGATAAGTCACAGAAACCTGTAAAATATGTAACATCCGTAAAATCCTATGATAAATCACAGAAATCCGTAAAATCCTATGAAAAGTCACAGAGTCTGTAAGGTCCTAAAGAGCATTAAATTCTGGACATAAATGAATGCATGGCCATAAAACTGGAAATTCACAACTCATACGAAATTCTTCCAAAATAATCTGATCAGTCAAGAAATTCCCAAGATCCATGAGTTTTTTGCATTCCTTAAGGAGATGAAAGCTTCAGGACTTGCAGACTGAAGTCTACATCAAATTATTATTATTAATAGCATACAATAAAAGTTCTGTCAGCTGACACCGACTACAAAGCTAGAAAAATAAACCAGTTCCCACTCCCGTACATTAAACTGTCAGTAATAAATATTAATCCCCAACCCCAACGTACAGTCTAAACGTTCCAATAATAAACCCTCCAAATACATAATCATATGTATGAACCCTGTGCACACAAGTTTACATCTATGTTAAATGTTGCCTCAGAACTCAAGGAACATTCCTGTAGAGCTAATGTTATGAATTTTCAAACAATTTAACTTTCTACATGTACTTAACAACTCATGTTTTGTATGACATCAAACTACCATCACGTTCTGTGACGTTCAGTGTTACATTATTTGGATACTTTAATAATAATATTCAAATTAATTTTCCCTAATTTAATGAACAATCGTGAACTTTATTTGAATTATTTGGTTATATAACAGCACACCGGTTGTAATAATATTTTCCATACATGTAAAAATAAAAGCATCATCTTTGTGTGAAAATTACATACCTTGATGAGGTCTGTGAAGTAATTATCTCCATCATGGTCAGTGGCATACTCCGCAGCTGCTGCATGGAGATGTGCCCACTTTCCTGCAAGGGCACATAATAAAATATAATGAAACCGAGATTGTCTTAATATATATAGTGAACACAGGGCTGGCTGGCAATATAACATCTTGAAACTTTACAGCCCTAGTGTAATTTCTCATTACTGCAGTTACTACCAATGAATTTTTGATCTTGTCTCCTGATCTTATTTTGGAAGTTTTGAAAAAAACAATTGAGGGAGGGGAGAAGGAGGAAATGGTCATATCTGGCAAAATATGAACTGCCACTGACCACCAGCCCAACTGTGCAAGTTCAAGTTTCCTTGCCGCAGCCCCAAAAGAATGTTGGCATTAGGAATTGAGATTTACACTATGTCAATCAACAACTGCAACAGTTTCAGATGTAGGTTTTAATCAACCTGATGCAAATTGCACAGGAGAAATAGGCCAATCAATAGCTGGGTTGGTGTTTGTGTATATAGGCTTGTGGATCAAAAGAGAATATGGTGACTACATATTTCACTCCAAAACTCTACCAATGGAACAGTCTACCCCAGTCTATTTCCGATAACGGTGACCTTATTTCATTCAAACATTCCGTCTCTTCAATCAGTCACAGTCCTGTAAACTAGTTATTTTCCATGTTAATCCATTTTTTTCCCCTGCTGACCCCAGCCATAAATCTTTGGTCTTGAAGGGTAGGCTGTACAGGTAAATAAACGTCTATAAATTATAGTTCCAGGGTATTCATATGAACCCTTCAAACACACTCTCCTACATGACTGAGAAATGCGGCTCTCCAAATTTGAAACTAAAAAGTAACAAGACAGTATTAATGTTGCTGGAAAACAGCAACATACATCTGAAAATGCCTTCCAATCAGATCTTATGTGCTGTTGATTTCATGTTTCAATCAATCAGTCAATCAATCAATCAATCAATCAATCAACTTTAAGTTATAATTGTGTCTAGTCTTCTAGCAGGTCCAAAGGGCTCACTAATTCATAGCTACTTGCTGATACATAATTATGCTCCTCAACCTGTCATCAGGAGCTATAAACTGCTGCGAGTCTGTTCAACTTCCATTTCATACCATGCGTAACAGTAATGCTTTACTGCTGACGAATGCTACAAACATATTTAATATTTTTTCAACAAATTTGCTTGTTGTTCTCTGCTTAAATCAAGCTGAAACTCAAAAATTGTTATGGAAAGACTGACAATTTTATTAAAGCTGCTTTTTCTTTACTGTACTGTATATCATGTTTATTACAACACATGCAATTTTGGTAGTCAAACTCGAACAACTTACACATGTACTTCAGCACATTAAATATAGACTCTCTCCCCAAAAGCTTTGATACAAACTTTTCAATGGATTATGGCAGCAAAATAGCAAAACTGCTTGCTATCAACTTTTATATAAAACAGCTACAATAAAATTATTTCCATTGGAGATGTGATTCACTTAGTTACCAGCTTGCAAACATGTAACTATAAAACACCATTCTGGGTGAAATATCTGAGTTTATATAATTAGTATATAGTTCCAAGAAATTCTGTTGTATTGTATTGTATTGTAGTGACAGTGAAAAGTGCTGCTGTGAAGGTGATGAGAGAGGTGCTATGAGAGAGGTGCTATGAAAGAGGTGCTATGAGAGAGGTGCTATGAAAGTATAGTGACAAGGCGACAGTCCAGACCACCCCACACTCCTGCACCCCCCCCCCACACACACACACACCCTTGGTGTAGGACAAATAAAACCCTGAACAGCAGGGAAAACACACAAAAAGACCACAGTGCTGTGCCTTTCTAATGCTATGGGTGGTACCTTGATGAGTACTCTCAGCTCCACAAGGTCATGTATACATGTACACCCTGTCTAGAATACTCTCACCTCATAGAGACTACATTATTCAACAGTGATAATAGATCAGTAACGGATCATTACTAGCACGTGTTGTAGGTCATCAATTGAACCTCACCATAATATCGTCTTGATGCAAGTGCCATGTGAAAGTGTGGATGAACTTGGCTGGCACTAGCTTTTGGCAAAATATCCCAATAGATGTGAGGAAATGAGTACTCCTGGTCGTTGTTATGGCCTTTTGCAAACCTAAAGAGTCACAGAAAATGAGATAGAATTACATTAAATTATATTCCATGATACATGTACATGTACACTAAATTAATTTGCAACAATACAATGTAAACTACAAATTATAGTGATGATGTTTGAATTAAATATTCAGAGAAAAATTAAATAAATGGCAGAATCTTATTTCTGTGCATGCTTCAAATTATACATTTTTAACCCAAGCAGGGGCATACGCAGCCCATAGGC
Source organism: Epizoanthus rinbou (assembly GCA_025505405.1). Taxonomy (NCBI): domain Eukaryota; kingdom Metazoa; phylum Cnidaria; class Anthozoa; order Zoantharia; family Epizoanthidae; genus Epizoanthus; species Epizoanthus rinbou. The sequence continues at coordinate 9,801 of JANVCH010111069.1, read as the reverse complement.
CTGCAAATAATGTTTTTGACACAGAAAAAATAAAAGGAAGGAAGGAAGGCTGCTCAAAAGTTGACTTTTTTGCCTTTTTATCGTGACTTGGTCTCTCAAGCCTGCAAATTCTTGATAGTCTGCATATGTCCCTGAAGAATTACGAACTCTGGGCTATCAAGAATAAAGATCTTATTTTCTGTTAGCAGCTCTTAATAATAATAATTATTATTATTATTATTATGCAAAGTATTTGTAATGTGTATAATTAAAGCGAGTAAATAAATTATAATAATAATAATAAATAAATAAAGTTTAAATTACTAACTACCAAACAGGGCTTTTCAGTTAATAATTGTGACCCTCCATAGGAAAACCTTGTTTATCGTCATTCCGTTGAAAAAGCTGTTGTCAACACAAAGCGCCGTTGACAATGATTTTTTTGTATTGATCAACGATTTCTCAACACCACACCAATGTTTTGGAAATTTACATCAACACTCTCTCAACGCGGCATCCTCTATTAACCCTTTCACATTTTCATCAATGTCTTGATCAATGCTTTGATAAATTTTGTATCACTAATCAGTGTCATAATATACATCTTCTACCAAATTTGTGTTGTTCAGTCTTTCAGTTTGTTTTGGTTTTTACAGTATAAAGGTCTTTCGGGTGTTTATAAAGAAGACATTCCTTTGTCTAGAATAAAACTTGTTCAACTCCGCTGCGGGCACACATTGAATGCAAAGGTCATGTTCTCAGATGCATTTTTAGTTTCTAAAATAAAAGCTATGATCCATTGATCTACAATTAAGTGTTTGGTCAGCTCAAGTAATTCTCCTGTGAAGACTTTAAGTCGTGCTCCAATTACACGTGGCATAATCCCAATACTCCAAGAAATGCCGAAGGTCAAATCATGATGTGATCACACGAATGAATGTGAATGTTTATTATTATTATAATGTATAACTGCACAAATGAAACCCATGAATGAAGCAAATCATTTTTTAAAAAAAATAAGCCATAAATTATCTCTTCAAAGGTTAGTTTATTGCATTTCAATTGTATATGTACATGTAGTTTCTAAGTTTTAGATATAAACAACACAAGAATTGAGATTTCACTTGTTGCTGCATTTAAAACCACCAACTTATCAGCAATTATTTTTTCTGAAATTTGCCCAATCAAATGCATGCAGTCAACTGCATGTTGACAGATTGACGCGACACGGCCAAATTCTATTTCTTTGAACAACTTTACAGATCTTCAACAAATGGTTGTTCGTGAAAATTTCAGTGAATGATCAACAACAATTCCAAAGCTTCCCTGAACTTTATTCCACATGAATCTTTATTGTGTACTTATCGTGATCGGAACAAACAAACAGTTTAATTTCCTTATCGCTCGTTGATTGGAAAGTTTAATATAAACAACTGGAATTTCAGCGTACGATTAACAACCAAACCTTTCACCACTACTTTAGTACCAGATGAAAGGAAAGAAACAGAAAAAGGCAAAAAGCAAAAAACATTGTGGATATGGATAATTCAGTAACAATAACTTTGTCGTGATTGGAGTTAAAAAGACCACACATCTAGTTCCCAATTGAAGGATATTCAGCAAGTGTAAATTAATCCTCAGTCACATAAAATACTGCTCAACAGTTGCAAAATAATGTACTTACCACTTCTTGGCTACAAGAAATTGGTCCAAAAACTAAAACAGAGATAATAAAACAGAATAATTAGAAGGCATTGCTAAAATCAAATAAAAAAATTCTTGAAAAATAATTACATGTACTGTAAGACAAAAATGTAAGGTAAAATCAATAAGAGCTAAGAGTTTGTTATATGTTCCCCCAGGCTCTGGCAATGGATCAGTATCTGTTCCCCAAGGCTGTGGTAAAGCAATGGTTAGTATCTCTTCCTCCAGGCTGTGGTAAGAGACCAGTATCCGTTCCCCCAAGCTGTGGTAAGGGATCAGTATCTGTTTCACAGGCTGTGGTAAAGAATCAGTAACCATTCCCCTCAGTATCCATTCCCCCAGCCTGTGGTAGGAGATCAGTATCCGTTCCCCCAGACTGTGGTAAGGGATCAGTATCTGTTCCCTCAGGCTGTGGTTTACAAAGGATCAGTATCCATTCCCCTCAGACTGTGGTAAAGGATCAGTATCCATTCCCTTCAGCCTGTGGTAAGGGATAAGTAGGGACCTTAAGCATCTAGGACAGTAATGGCTACAACAGCAGCTGCTGAAATTCTGCTTTCTCATTTTCTCTTTTCTTTAATAAATTGTGTATCATCCATTCATTTTTATTGTTCCTTGTGTGAAGGAGGGCAAATTGTATGAAGAAGAAGCCTAGTTTTGATGGAAAATTAATAACAGGATATTTTCTATTTCCACATTCACGTTGTCTACAAAAATACCCAAGATTTGTGCTTTTCACGTTCTATTTCTGAAGATGACAGTGAACAGGTGGTCCACTTAGTGCAGTCAAATGTGCTGTTTATTGTATTCTGTAAGCAGGTTCCTAACATCTGTTAACCCTGGCTGCGCTAAATAGAATAGCATTACATTTTCTATAGTACTGTCCATGGGAAAGGGTACAAATTGCAGGATCACAAGCGTAGAACTGTAGGATTGAGGAGCTTCTTGCCTGGCACAGTGCAGTCTGTATTGAATAGGAAGCTGCCAAATGAAGAAAACAACAAGGGCATATCTATGCAATTACATATAGTAAGTGTTGCTCAATCGTTTTCAGGAAACTACCATACTGCTTGGATGAAAGGTATCAGAGAGACTCTGAAATTTACGAATGTCAGTCTACCTGTAATCAACTAAGATGGACCCATCACTTCCCATTAGGGACAATAAATTATAGTTATGTATCATCTGCCCACCAAAATCCACAGTGCTCATACATGTATCAAGTATCTTACTAAGAACCTTCTGTGTGACAAGTTTGGTATTTAAATATTTCAATAGACTCCTGTGCTTACAAATCGTGCTTTGATAGCCCTGTCTAACTGGATGTGAATGTCGTTGTTCTGTCAAGCAGGGTGCTCTAGACAAGATATGTACCTGTAGTTATAATTGTGTATTTGACTTGTGAGTATTAATATAACATTTCAAGCTTAAGGAAAACAGTTCTAAGACTAACCAAAGAAAGAAATTGGTCGAAGTCTTAAGTTTACAGTTTTTAAATTCTGCTGAACACTGAACACAGTTCCTTCATCGTAAAATAAATTATATCAAAGAGTACTAGTTTATTTTGGAACAAGTACAACTGAGACCAGGTCAAACTTCAAATCATCCCATTCATTCCTAACAAAGTTTTATTTTACCAAAAATTGAACAAATTCTCCTTTCAAAACTGAAAGTTATCAATGATACTTTTTGTTAAAAACATTCCCTGCATGCATGTTGATGATAAAATTACTCATTAGTACTTTGTTTGCACTTGACCTGATGTTCACTTGTAAGTCCATATGGAAGGCATTTGTTTCTGTTCACAGATTTTGTTCTTGAAATATACAAATATAAGCGAGCACAGGAAGAAACATTTAAAAATAATGCAGTTTAGTTTTGCCAGGTCAAATATGTTAGTATAGACACAAAAATGCCAAAAAACACAGTTGAACCCAGTGTTTCTTTGGATGCTTGTTGAGAGTAATACACAAAAGGAAATTAAAAAAAACATTGCCCCACACCTGTTCATAATCTTCCACTGTTATATGCAAAAGTCTTGCAGTTCCACAGTCCCACACTCACAATCCCATAGTCTTGCACCCACAATGCAGTCCTGCCTGTACCCTTTTCGATGGACAGTACTGTTTTACTTTCAATAATAATGGACAGACCTGTTCTAATGTAAACTTGTGTGGATTATGGTGTTTATATATCACCATGCCGTGGAATTTCTCCAGCTTGAAAGTGTTTGATACTGCAAGAAAGACAAGATAATTAGAATCTAGATTAGAAAATAGATGCACAATACCACACGCACTTCGGAAAGTCTATAGAGAAGGGGATAGCAAGATATCTTTTCACAAGTTTCCGGGTGAAAGGGCTATTTCTGACGCATGGATTGCAGCTATTCGGAGAGATGTTACAAAGACAGTGATTTTGAGAAAACACGTGGAGGAAGAAGGAAACTTTGTTGTGCTGCTGTGCCATCGATATTTTCGTGGTCAAAACCCTCTCCCGTTAAGCGAAAGCCGCCCAAGGAAAGGAATGCCGAGCGAAGTGACGCCAGACAGTGAATCGGCTACAGGAAAAATAATTTTGCTTGTACTCTTCACGTTGTTTTGCCAAGTCCTTCAACTGTTTATCTCGAGCTTCTAACTGTAACATAAGCTGAGCGGTCTTTTCTATTTTTAATTTGAAGCAACTCGTGAACTTGCCGCAGTTCTGCCTGTTGCTCATGAACAACCTCGGCCAAACTTCCTTCACGGTGAGTTTCTAGACATTGCAGTAGAAGTGGACGGCCCTTCAGTATCACTTGCCTGCATCTCTTCTTCAGCTGCTACTGACACTGTACTGGTTGCGCTTCGTCACTTCGCTCCGTATTCCTCTCCTTGGGCGGCTTTCGCTTAATATAGCCTCGTTTCCATGTTACTCGACCCGGGAATGTCCGCGCAGCCGCCATTTTGGAATAAGGTGTATGGCAGCCATTTAATGGTCAAATGACGAGGCCTAAACTAATGATGAAGTGTTAAACATCATTCATACCAACAAAACCTTGGACAGTTTTGAAAATCTTCATGGCTCCCAATTGCAATCTCCCCTTCCCCCCTTGGGGTCTTGTTTATTTGTTATGAAAAAGAGTAGGTATATAATCCAGCTGACCTGGCTAATCATAATACTAAAGGTTTATAAAGCTAACATAGAAGTAATGGTAACCATCAATGATAATGATGCCATGATAATAGCAGTCATATGACAATTTCAGGTAATGGTACTCATGTAATGAAATGATTAAATGTCATAATGATAATGTTAATTACAGTGACTTCGACATCGACATCTATACATCAACAATGACAATGACAATGACAATGATAATGACAATGATAATGACAATGACAATGACAATGACAATGATAATGATAATGACAATGACAATGATAATGATAATGACAATGACAATGACAATGACAATGATAATGACAATGATAATGACAATGACAATGATAATGACAATGATAATGACAATGACAATGATAATGACAATGACAATGATAATGACAATGACAATGACAATGACAATGACAATGGTAATGATAATGATAATGATTTATAATGATAATGATTCATAATGATAAATTGATAACAGTGAAAATAATTTCCAGTATGATAAAATAAAATGATAATAATAACAATAATAATATAAAATAAAATAATTATTATAAAATAATTTTTATAGTAAATATATATTATTAATATCTATATCAACTAGGGTTCAAAGGTGTGAGACTAGTTTTGAAGTCAACTTGTCACTGGTGTATTATCGGATAAAAGTACCGTGGAGAAACATCCATCTTAAGAGCGACATAAAATCTTGAAATAAAGTTTTCTTCAATACAGTTGATCATAGTCGTGTGATTTTAACTGGAGGTGACCCAAGCATCCCAGGATCAGATTACATCAATGCTAATTATATCAGTGTGAGTATACATGTATTATATACTATATCTTTTATTAGAATTAATTGTATTCATGTACAGGTGACCATTTAATTTCCTTTTAATTTATTGTCAGGCTTCCCACAGTCAGATAATTAAGTAAATTAAATGTTTTTCAAGATTGATCAAAAGTTGTGAGGGAATCTTGATCTTGTTTACAGAAATCCTAAATTGTTTTCTCAAGTCAGTGAAACGTCAAGGGCTCTATATTTTAATACAAAAATCACACTAGAAAGAGGAAAGAAATATATTAATTGAGGCTGAAGTCTGGCTAACAGAAGGCTAAGGTTTATTGTCTCAATTACATTGATTCTGAGGTCAGCAAAAATGCTAATATTTGGTAGAAAGTAGAAAGCTGGGAATTTTTTTCACATTGAGTAGGAAGCCCAATGAATCATGAAATAAATTTATTATAATTATATGTTCAAGGTGAAATTAAGCACGCAGTCACTATAACGATAAATTAATTGTGTGAAATTAATTGTTCTCCAGGGTGAAGCACGAAACACAGAGAAACAGTACATTGCTTCTCAGGGCTGCCTACCTGCAACAGTCGCGGATTTCTGGAGAATGATGTATCAGGAGAACAGCAGGATTATTGTCATGACAACAAAGGAAATTGAGAGAGGAAAGGTAAACAAATAAAATCTTTGCATAATTTACACTTGGCATATTTAAGATTTACCAGCAAATTTTATCATGATATCAACCATGTTTCCAGGGATTTGAAAGATGAATTGTACAAGCCCAGGGGTTACTCTTTAGTTGGTTATTTTTCTGATTGGGGGGAGAAGCAGGTCTGAATTACGTTCATATTTTACACCCCAAAATTTCCCTACCTTCAAAACTACCTACCTGTGGCCAAAAACATCCCTACATTCAAAACTGCCTAGTACCCAAAAAAATCCGTACCTTCAAAACTACCAACCCCAAAAATCCCCGATTTTTATGTATACCTAAAATAATTTTGTATACTGTACATCCATACATGTACGTCACCCTACATAGATGCAAGAAGTCTGGGGATGATCGAGGCTCCTTGATAGAACTTTCCATTGTTTTGAACTCTGCATGCCGCTGATGTGTGGGAAAAGATGATGCCTTGTGGTACTATTATAAAATTATTTGCTCTCTGACATCAACAAACCTTGATTTCAGCTAAATAACTATGACTGAAAAGCAATACCCCAAAAAAACCCGACATATTTTTTTGACTCAAAAAATCTCTTCGGACCAAAATGTAAGACAAAACAATCTTCCAGAACCCCCGGTCACCCCTCCCCCCTTATCATGAGGATACTTGAGTGGTGCCTATGGGTGTACAAGAATTGTATCTTGTGAGATAGGACAGTTTTATTTCCCGCAGATAGTTTGTAAGTCAATCTTGCCAGGTGGAGGGGACATATACATTAATGTAGAATAAATTAAAACCACTCTGTGAAAATAAAGTACTAAACAATCTCTGCTATAGCAAAAAAACCACAATATCTATTTATTTAATAGTATTACTAGAAAATCCATCGGGTAATCAAAGTACTGACAGTAGTTTAATTGAGGGATGTACACTCATTCCAAATTTATTCTTGAGTGAGCGTGGTTGGTGCAGTCGGTAACATCTCCGACTCCCAACCAGAAGGTCCCAGGTTCAATCCCTGGCCTTCCTGAGGGTTGTATTTGTACGACCTTCTTTCGCCACACTGTCTGTGGACAGGGACATTAAGCCGTTGGTCTAGTCTTTCGACATTCTATTGGGGGACTTAAAATAACCCACACACTTGTTGATAGGAGTAGGCTAATGCCTGTGTTGTCGTCTGTATACTGAGGGCACTACTCAATGTCTCAGACAGAACTGTTGTGAACCGCATTAATTCAGCGGTCTGGCTAAGTCCCTCAACTTCTGAACCCTTGTATTTCATGTAAACAGGTAGCTGAAAAGCTCCATGGGGAGCACCTGTATATATATCTGTATCTGTATCATGAGCTTGGTTCGTCTATAATGTTCATCTAACAGTAATATGCTCTACTTTGTCTCCATAATTCACAGGCAACCTCTGATACTAATCTACCAAACCTCTCTACTACATAACTGTTTATGCTGCAGTCCACCAACTCGAGGTATGGCATTTGGTAGATTGGCTGCTCATGGAACAGGGACTGGAAAGGGAATACAAGGGAAGGGGCCGTGGGGGGAAGAGTTCATCACACACCATCAATGATACACACCTGCCAAACCTTTCTACTGCATAGCTGTTTATGCTGCAGTCCATCAACTCAAGGTACTGCACTTGGTAGATTGATTGCTCAAGGAACAGTGCCTGCAAAGAGGAGACAGACAAATATGTGATGAATTACATATTAATTGCCTGAGTGTGTAGGTAGTGCGGTATGACACCCCATGGCAGAGTACTTGCACAGTAGATATATATCGCCCCATGTAACAGAATCCATGGACGACATTGATTAGATTCAAACCCTTTGGATTCTGGATCCTGGCATGAGTTTAACAATCGTTTGGATCCAGATTCTGACCCTCGGGATTCCAGAGTCTACTTTATGGATTCCAGATTCCATTCTTCTGGATCCTTAATTCCGAAATAAAAAATTTCCCAGATTCTGGATTCTCTTACACAGGACTATACTTAACCGGGCAGGGTATTAAGTTCTGGCACAGGGTAAGGAATGCTGAACACAACTTATCATGAACATGATTTAAGGAAGTCAGATCTATCTTTAATATATCGAGTTAGTCTATCCTACTTGTTCAACTGGTCCATGTTGGCACACAATTAAATTGGAGTAGAGCTAAGTCTACTCAAAAACAAATTTAGGCCTTGTCTATTATATATATACATCCAGTGTGAAGCAGAAGCTAGCTGTCAACTGGACTTGTGTCAGATACTATAATGTCTGTAAACTCGACCAGGTGACTTAAGCATAGTTTACATACCAGGGATGCCACATGCTCGTGCTCCATTGGGATATCCCAAATATACATCTCCTTAATATGAGTGTATCTTGTACTCCTGAGTGCCGCTAGTAATGGCGGCACCTTGACAGGCAACTCCTCTGATGGTCCTGGTGTGAGGATAAACTGGAGAACAAGAAGAATTTATTATTACAAGGATCAGGGCTGTAACTACACGAGGGGAGAATAACCAAATAAGAACAAATTAAATAATTTCTACCCAGTAACTATGTAAATAGTAGAAATATTTGCAAGTTGAAATACCTTGACCAACAGTGTATTATCGTCAGCAAACTGGTTAATCAGTTTCTTAACATCAGGATGTGCAAAACTCTTGAAATCCTTGCATTTCACCTCGTACTGCTGACGAACAGACTTAAGCACTTCAGCAATGCTCTTGAGTCCCAACATTCCTTTCTTGGCACTTTTCTTCTTCTTCTTCTTCTTGTCAGCACCTTTCTTTTTCTTAGCAGGCATCCTGGATAACTGGGCAGCCGGCTCACTACACGTACACTTGCTGGATAATTACTGTAACATCATACAAATATTAATTATTGATTATTTATTAATGTTAATAGGGTTTGAACAACAAACTAACTGTTACAAGTGAAAACTAACTGCTTGTTATGAGCACCATGTTCACTTTGAACTCATGGGCCTGTTGATTTTAAAGTAACCTTAATATATATATCATGTGTATGTATGTTAATTGTTTAATTGTCTGCCAGATATTGCTTCCTAATCATTCTGGTAGGAATCAATATTAATTCAGTCTATTTATTTCTTAGATGTTTCTTTAATGTCAAACGTTTGTTTTGTATACCATCATGCATGGTTCTCTTTTTCTCTGAGGATCATTATATTCTAAAACACATCGCTGGCAGTCTCAGGGGGAGGGGATGGGGCTTGTGATTGGGCTTTTGATTGAAAATGACCACAATTTATTAAAGTATATATATTCTCATATACAAATTATAAAATGGAAAAAATGACAGTAACTTGAGTTTCACATACTAGGCGATCATCAGACTGTCTAATGATTACTATGTTTACAAATGATTTGTGTCAGTTTAATAGTTCAGTGTCATTTTCAACCTTGCATTAGTTTGTCTGCCAAATGAATTGTGTGTCACTGATTGTTCATCATTTATTGGAGGGTTCTTAGTCTCATCCCGG
>JANVCH010110958.1:0-13803 GCA_025505405.1 Epizoanthus rinbou | reverse complement strand
ACAGCTTGTGTTCATGACTGTGAAGGCTTTGTTTCTGACATGACTTGAGAGCATGCGCATTACCGTGACACAGCCCCGTTAAATCATGGAGAATAGTACATTTTCTATGCGTAACATTCGGCATGAGTTAGAATAGGTAATATTTACTTGGAAATTATAAAAACTGTTTGAAGTTTAGTCTTTTTAATCATGTGCAGTAGGGCTCCGCACTTCAAAATAAAGGAATGAACGTACGCTTAAATAACAAGAAAAGAAAATTGCTAAATATTCCTTTGAACAGTGGACTTCATCTAACAATAGAGCTATAAAAATGTATTATTATTATTGTTATTATTATTGTTATTATTATCATAACTATTTATTTAGAAATGTTTCGCAGAGTTAAGAATATCATATAATATTATTATTATTGTCATTATTAGCCCTCAAAAGGTTATTTTTTGTATACCTCAAGGAACCAGACCAACAAGGCCCAAGCCTGCTAAAACAACTGCCAAACCTACCAAACCTGCTAAACCAGGAAAACCGGGAAAGCCAGGAAAACCAGGAAAGCCAGGCAAGCCAGGCAAGCCAGGACAACCTGGTGGACCAGGTGGACCAGGTGGCCCGGGAGGACCTGGAGGACCAGGAGGTCCTGGAGGACCAACTAAACCAAAACCAGGAAAAACTACCAAGCCTACCAAGCCTACCAAGCCTACAAAGAAACCAGGTAAATTAAAGATTTCTGGTGGTAAGAATAGTGACACAGTGTGAGGTAAAGAAAAACTGTGTAAAGCTTAGACTACGAGCAGTCCCTCTTTTCCCTCCTTAATCCGTCGAGAGTTTGAAAAAAGACGCGCGGATGATCTTATTTTTGCCAAGAAGCTATTTCTAATGCAACCTATTCAACTAATTCTGATTACTTTTAATATCTTATAATAAACAGGAACTCCAGGAGGACCAGGTGGACCGGGTGGACCAGGGGGTCCAGGAGGTCCAGGAGGTCCCGGAGGTCCAGGTGGACCAGGTGGACCCGGCGGACCAGGAGGACCAGGTGGTCCAGGTGGTCCCAACGGACCTGGAGGCCCAGGTGGACCAACTACTAAACGGCCAGGATATCCAGGAGGACCAGGAGGCCCTGGTGGACCAGGAGGCCCAGGTGGTCCCAGTGGACCTGGTGGACCAACAACAAAACAACCAGGTAAACCAGGAGGACCAGGTGGGCCAGGAGGGCCAGGTGGTCCAGGTGGACCTGGTGGTCCTGGTGGGCCTGGAGGTCCTGGTGGGAAAACTACTCCCAAACCAGGAAAGACTACAAGACCAACAACACCCACAAAGAAACCAGGAAAACCTGGAGGGCCAAGTGGACCAGGAGGACCAGGTGGTCCTAATGGTCCAGGAGGACCTGGAGGCCCTGGTGGACCAGGTGGACCAGGTGGACCAGGAGGACCAACAAAACCTAAACCAGGTAAAACTACAAAGCCTACCAAGAAGAAACCAGGAAAACCAGGTGGACCAGGAGGTCCAAATGGGCCAGGAGGACCAGGTGGTCCAGGAGGACCCGGTGGTCCTGGAGGTCCTGGTGGTCCTGGCGGTCCTGGTGGACCCACTACAAAACGACCAGGTGTGCCAACTAGACCTACAACACCTACAAAGAAGAAACCAGGAACACCGGGAGGACCCGGAGGACCTGGGGGACCTGGTGGTCCTGGTGGACCTGGAGGACCTGGGGGACCCGGTGGACCTGGTGGACCAGGTGGACCAGGAGGCCCTGGTGGTCCTGGGGGTCCTGGTGGTCCCACCACAGCAAAACCTGGTAAAACAACAAAACCAACCACACCAACCGAAAAGAAACCTGGAACGCCTGGAGGCCCAGGTGGACCTGGTGGACCTGGCGGACCTGGTGGACCAGGTGGACCAGGTGGGCCCGGAGGTCCTAGTGGACCAGGTGGGCCTGGTGGGCCAGGAGGCCCAGGAGGCCCGGGAGGACCAACAACTAAGAAACCAGGTCGCCCTGGAGGCCCAGGAGGACCAGGTGGTCCTGGTGGTCCTGGTGGACCAAGTGGACCTGGAGGACCAACAACTAAGAAACCAGGTACACCAGGTGGTCCAGGTGGTCCTGGAGGACCTGGTGGGCCAGGAGGACCAGGAGGACCAGGTGGCCCTGGAGGACCTGCCGGTCCAGGAGGTCCTGGTGGACCAGGTGGACCAACAAAACCTAAGCCAGGCAAGACAACTAAGCCAACCACAAAGCCTAAAAATGCACCTGGCACGCCAGGAGGTCCTGGAGGGCCAGGTGGCCCAGGAGGTCCCGGTGGTCCAAGTGGACCTGGTGGGCCTGGTGGGCCAGGAGGTCCAACAACCAAAAAACCAGGAAAACGTACAAAACCAACAAAACCAACCAAGAAGCCAGGTACACCAGGTGGTCCAGGTGGACCTGGTGGTCCAGGTGGTCCTGGTGGTCCTGGTGGTCCTGGTGGACCAGGAGGTCCGGGGGGACCAACAACTATAAGACCAGGACAAAAAACTACACCCACAAAGAAGAAGCCAGGCACTCCTGGTGGGCCGGGAGGACCAGGAGGTCCAGGTGGTCCAAACGGGCCTGGAGGTCCTGGAGGACCAGGCGGTCCAGGTGGTCCGGGAGGTCCTGGTGGACCAGGTGGGCCAAACGGGCCAAAAACTAACAAACCAGGGAAGAAACCAACAAGTAAGAAACCAGGCAAACCCGGAGGACCAGGAGGTCCAGGTGGACCTGGGGGCCCTGGTGGACCAGGAGGCCCTGGTGGACCAACAACCAAAACTCCAGGGGAAACGACTACACCAACAAGAAAAAAGCCAGGTAAGCCCAGTGGGCCAGGAGGTCCAGGTGGGCCAGGAGGACCAAATGGTCCTGGAGGTCCTGGAGGACCAGGAGGGCCTGGAGGACCAGGTGGTCCTGGGGGTCCTGGCGGACCAGGTGGTCCAACAACTAAAAGGCCAGGACAAAAAACGACACCCACACAGAAGAAGCCAGGCAAGCCAGGTGGCCCAGGAGGTCCAGGTGGCCCTGGTGGTCCAGGTGGACCGGGAGGCCCAGGTGGTCCTGGAGGACCAGGAGGACCAACTACAAGACAACCAGGAAAGAAAACCACAACAAAAAAACCAGGTAAACCAGGCGGGCCAGGAGGACCAGGTGGACCAGGAGGGCCAGGAGGACCTGGTGGTCCAGGAGGCCCGGGAGGCCCAGGAGGACCAGGAGGACCAGGAGGACCAACAACTAAGATACCGAATCAGAAAACTACACCAACAAGAAAGAGACCAGGCAAACCCGGTGGACCAGGTGGGCCAGGTGGGCCAGGAGGACCAAATGGTCCTGGAGGTCCTGGAGGACCAGGAGGGCCTGGAGGTCCAGGGGGTCCTGGGGGCCCTGGTGGACCAGGTGGACCGACAACTAAAAGACCAGGCCAAAAAACTACACCAACAAAGAAGAAACCAGGTAAACCTGGAGGACCAGGTGGGCCAGGTGGACCAGGAGGGCCTGGTGGTCCAGGTGGTCCTGGTGGACCAGGTGGCCCGAACGGACCGACAACTAAGAGACCAGGGCAAAAAACTACACCCACAAAGAAAAAACCAGGCAAACCTGGAGGACCAGGAGGACCAGGAGGACCTGGTGGACCCGGTGGACCTGGTGGGCCTGGGGGACCTGGAGGTCCCAATGGGCCAACAACTAAGAGGCCTGGGCAGAAAACTACACCCACGAGAATGAAGCCAGGCAAACCCGGTGGGCCAGGAGGACCAGGTGGTCCAGGAGGACCAAATGGGCCTGGAGGTCCTGGAGGGCCAGGGGGACCAGGAGGTCCAGGGGGTCCTGGTGGACCAAGTGGACCTGGTGGGCCAACAACTATAAGGCCAGGACAAAAAACTACACCCACAAAAAATAGACCTGGTACACCAGGAGGCCCTGGAGGGCCGGGCGGTCCTGGTGGCCCAGGTGGGCCAGGAGGACCAGGCGGACCTGGAGGACCAGGAGGACCAACTACACCAAGGAAACCAGGGAAGAAAACGACAACAAAAAAACCAGGTAAACCCGGTGGGCCGGGAGGACCAGGTGGACCAGGAGGACCAGGTGGACCAGGAGGACCAGGTGGACCAACAACAATAAGGCCAGGACAGAAAACCACACCAACAAATAGAAAGCCAGGGAAACCCGGGGGACCAGGAGGACCAGGGGGACCAGGAGGACCAAATGGACCAGGGGGACCAGGAGGACCAAATGGACCAGGAGGTCCTGGAGGACCAGGTGGACCTGGAGGTCCAGGTGGTCCAACAACTAAACGGCCAGGACAAAAGACTACACCTACAAAGAAGAGGCCTGGCACTCCAGGAGGCCCAGGAGGCCCAGGTGGTCCCGGTGGTCCTGGTGGTCCTGGAGGCCCTGGGGGACCAGGTGGACCAAGTGTACCAACAACACCCACCAAGAAAAGGCCAGGTACACCAGGTGGACCGGGAGGTCCAGGTGGGCCAGGAGGACCAGGAGGTCCAGGAGGGCCAGGTGGGCCAGGAGGCCCTGGAGGCCCAGGGGGTCCTGGTGGTCCTGGTGGGCCAGGAGGACCAGGTGGTCCAACAACTAAGAAACCAGGAGTACCAACCAGACCGACAACCCCACCTAAAAAGAAACCAGGTACACCAGGTGGACCAGGAGGTCCAGGTGGACCAGGAGGACCAGGTGGACCAGGTGGCCCCGGTGGACCAGGAGGTCCAGCTGGGCCAACAACTAAGAAACCTGGACAACCTACTAAACCAACCATAAAGAAACCTGGAACACCAGGTGGCCCTGGTGGACCAGGGGGCCCTGGTGGCCCAGGTGGACCAGGAGGTCCTGGTGGTCCTGGAGGACCAGGTGGTCCAGGAGGACCGGGTGGGCCTGGTGGACCAGGTGGACCAGGTGGACCTACTAAGAAAACTCCAAAGCCAAAGAAAACTACGACGCCAACGAAAAAGAAAACTAAAGCAACAAAGAAACCTGGTAGTCCCGGAGGACCAGGTGGACCAGGAGGACCAGGAGGTCCAGGAGGTCCAGGAGGACCAACAACAGCTAGACCAGGTGTGTCAACGCGACCAACAAAGCCAACAAAGAAACCTGGTAAACCTGGAGGACCTGGAGCACCAGGTGGTCCAGGAGGGCCAGGAGGACCTGGTGGGCCAGGTGGACCCGGTGGTCCTGGAGGACCAACCACTCCAAAGCCAGGTGTTTCAACACGACCAACAAGACCAACAAAGAAGCCTGGCACACCTGGTGGACCAGGTGGTCCAGGAGGTCCAGGAGGACCTGGTGGACCAGGTGGTCCTGGTGGACCAGGAGGACCTGGTGGACCGACCACTCCTCGACCTGGTGTATCTACGCGACCAACCAAGCCAACAAATAAACCAGGCAGACCAGGTGGACCTGGAGCACCCGGTGGACCTGGTGGCCCAGGTGGACCTGGAGGACCAGGAGGCCCAGGTGGTCCTAGCGGACCAGGCGGACCAGGAGGACCAACCACTAAGAAGCCAGCTCCAGGAGCAAAAACAACAACTAAGAAACCCGGAACTCCAGGTGGACCTGGTGGCCCCAATGGACCAGGAGGACCAGGTGGACCAGGAGGACCAGGTGGCCCAGGGGGACCTGGTGGTCCAGGAGGACCTGGAGGTCCAACCACTAAGTAAGTTGATGACTTGTGAAAGTGGTGGAGGCAGGTTTTGTTATTGGCAAGAGGGGCGATCATTACTACCCACATAAGGTTTTCGGATATAACATTTTAGCCTTTAGAGTAAAATATGAAATATTCGGCTCTAATTACATCATGCCATCATTAAATTGTACAACATTAAATATACAAATGACGTTTCGCTTAGAAAAGTAAAAAAATGGTTTGAACTTGATTTCATCATTTGTTTTTGTGGATTTACTTCCCGAAGAGTGTTTTACATATTTTACGTGTTTTAAAGAAAATCAGGAAAAAATCAAAAAGTGAAATTCCAAGATGGCCGCCGTTGTATTCTTCAATGGCTGTTACCATGGTAACAGTAATTAATCAACACGTCTGATCTCTATGTAAGGCCAAGTCTATCTGTAACCATATTGCAGATCACGTGGGGTCCAAATGAGCCTTCCATTTGAGGTGATATGTTACAAAAGTACCTTGTCCATCGAGGGTTACCAACATTAACTTGTATTTATTTATTTATTTATTCAGTGTTTGCCTATTTTTTACATAAATATATTTGTTTTACTTAAATTGAAAAAAGAACAAACTAATTAAAGGCGTGGAAGCCTCAGTGAAACTATATAAGTTTATATTAAAGAGGCTTTCCACCAGTCAGGTCTAGTCAGTCATGTGTGGAGTTGAATTAGTTTGGTATAATTTAGAATGTCTTCCAAGAGTTGTGAAGATTGGTATTTTCCCGAAGAAATTAAGAAATATCTTCCGGGCTTTATGAGATGTTAACGTTATATGTGCACAAACTCTAGTGGTGGGAAGCCAGTTGTATCAAGTTGTTTTATTATATAGTTCGCGGATTCAAATCGATGACTGACTGCCATTTTTTACAGTTTTTCTGAGTATTTTAGTGTGCGTTTAAGCGATACAAATTAGCATACCCATCTCAATTTCGAACGTCCAAAACAGATTGGTCGGGGAGGGAGGGGTCGGTAAGCAAATGACAACTATATTATAACATAAACTAAACCTATCGTAGAATTGAACAATCGATACACTTCTCACAATATACCACGTACGTGAGTTAAATATGACGATAGATGAGATGATAACGTTTTTTTGGGGGGGCGACTATTTAATATCGTGGGAGGGGGTGGAAGAATTTGCCAAAAACAATTGCACGACACAAAGAAAAAGAGAGAGAACAAGAGGGAAAAGCAAACGAACGTTTATTCAACAATTGAACTCATTTCCCCGTTAGTAACGGAACAAAATTTCAAACACTTGGTACTGTTAAATTCAAGCTACATACTGCATACCTCTCCTTGTCGCCCCAGACTGTAAGAAATGAAAGGTCCTTAGTAATAATTGCTGCTGATGATGCCTCGTCGAATATATTGAAAACAATGCCGTTAACGTTTAGTGTCCTTCGCAGGCAAGTCTGAGTAGTGTGATGATGTGATGATGATTGATAGCTAATGTTAGAGAAGGTGGGGTAATGATAGGGGATGATGACAAATAATAACAAATGATATAGATAGTAGTAGTAGTGTTTAAGAGTGATAACAAGTGATGGAAAATGACAGAGTAAGAATGGTAATGATAGGGAATGATGACTAGTGATGGCTAATGATAGAGGAACAGATCTAATTGAGAGAACTTTAAACAAACTAAAATTTACTCTAATTAATCAAACTTAGGAAACCAGGTCAACCAGGAGGCCCAGGAGGTCCAGGAGGGCCAGGGGGACCGGGAGGACCTAGTGGTCCTGGAGGACCAACGACCAAGAAACCAGGTACACCAGGTGGTCCAGGTGGCCCAGGTGGACCAGGAGGCCCAGGAGGACCTGGTGGACCAGGTGGACCAGGTGGTCCAGGTGGTCCAACTACTAAGAAACCAGGTAAACCAGGCAAACCTGGTGGGCCTGGTGGTCCGGGAGGACCAGGTGGTCCAGGAGGACCAGGTGGGCCTGGTGGACCAACTACTAAGAAACCAGGAAGTCCAGGAGGCCCCGGTGGTCCAGGCGGCCCTGGTGGACCAGGTGGACCCGGCGGACCAGGTGGACCTGGCGGTCCAGGAGGCCCAGGCGGTCCTAGTGGACCAACAACAAAGAAACCAGGTACTCCTGGAGGACCTGGCGGACCGGGTGGACCTGGAGGTCCTGGAGGACCAGGAGGACCTGGAGGACCAACTACACAACCACCAGGTAAACCAGGAGGACCAGGGGGACCAGGAGGGCCTGGAGGCCCAGGTGGCCCAGGTGGACCAGGAGGACCAGGAGGACCATGTAATCATGGAAAGAAACCCGGAGTTTCGACACCGAAACCAACAACTGGCATTCCTTGTTACACTGTACCACCCGGTAGGTATCGACTGCAATAGGAGGAAGCCTAGAATTGTAACGCCTGCAACAACCAGACATGCATTTCGTATTCTGAAAAATAACAGAAGTATTTCATGGTGAACTTAGAAACGGCTAATAGCCTGGGATTGCAGGTATTTAACGGAGCAACAGGAACATGATAGACCTGTTATACCTGTTACTCCTTTTGACGCCATGGTTCCTTTAGCTTCTTATAACTTTAGATGTCTTATCTTCTTTCCAGCAGCATCCTCGTTGCAAAGAAAATAAGGTGTCTGCATTGAAAGCTATATCCCTTTAGAAATCTCACTCAGTCCGTCAGTTGTTGCGGCGTTGGGAATTCGGGAATCCATATTTATTTACTTATAGTTGCATATCAATCGGATAAATAATATGAGTTATCATTGTTACTTCATAGGTTTTACTATTGTCAGGAAGCCTACAAAGAAACCAGGGCCGACATCACCGATAGTGACTCGCCCGACCAAGAAACCAGGAGTAACTACGAAGCCCAAGCCAATTACAACCAGTAAGTAGCAACCATCACATTGTGTGACAAGACTCGCAGGGGGGGGGGAGAGACAATTGATCGGCAGGCGCGTAGCTACCTAAGAGCTGATAAGCTGTGCTGGTGATAGTTATTCAAAAAGTGGATAGTCCTTATCCAGATGATGAAGTAAGCTAAAAATTAGCCAATTATCTTACCTGCTGGATAAGGTTTTATCCTCTACATAGGGGTATCAAGTCTTTGAACAACTGTGACGTGCACTTTTAAATACTATACTATCATTTTTTTTGCTCAGTACATTTTATGTTATAACACGGGCTTACTAGCGCAATACGGCTGTTATTGCATTGCTTATATTGCATTTACAGTGCTTCTTTAGTAGTTAACTTTGAAATTGAAAGAGAGGAACGTGACCATTGTTATTAATAAGCTTGGAAAATGATGATTTGATGCTTGAGAGAAAGTTTTCTTCAATTGTTTGAACGTTTACAATTGAAAAGGTTAATAAACATTATAGGATTATATTAGCTAGGTTCAATCCAGATGAATCTAACTAAAGGTCTGTGATACAACTGCATATATGTAGGTATGTCTATTCAAAACAAACATTGACCACGAGCCACCAATTACGTACATTTGTCTAAATTTTCGAGCACAAGTCAGAGTAAAACATATTTCGTACGTAGTTTAGCTAACATGTGGCACAGGATAGTGCATCAGAGTTCATAACAAATGTTTTTCTATTTACTTTTAGTCTGCAAGGCCAAGGTGGATCTTGCCTTCGTCATTGATGCTTCCAGTAGTGTTGGTCGTAAGAACTTCCGACGTATTAAACGTTTCATCAAGAAACTTGTGAGCGCCTTTACCATCTCTCCTCGTCTCGTCAAAGTTGGAATTATTTTGTATTCTTCCTACCCAAGAATGGTGGTTCGTCTTGGTGCGAAACCAAGCCTCAGCAAACTGACCATGGCAATAAGCCGACTACCTTACATGAGAGGCGGCACGCGAACTGGAGCTGCACTCGAACTTGCCAAGAACCGTCTATTCGCAAGAAGCAGTCGCAAGAAAACGTTATTTGTTCTGACAGATGGCCACTCTGGAGATGATGTCTTGAAACCTATTCAAGGTAAAGCAATGATACCTACTGTAGACTAGCTTGATTGCAGAAAATACGAAACACTGAGTATGTATTACCTTATTATAGGAAATTAACGTTTCATGAAATTAACGCGAAATCCAAAAATTCGCGCTAATTTAGGTCGCGTACATTTCCTTTAACGTTAATTTTCAACACCCTTAATTAAGTTGAGCGTTAATTTAGACCAGAAACTAGTACTGCTGATCACAGATAACTTGTGCTGTAAACGTTATCGGTCTTTTGTTCATTGACATTGTTACCTCACAATATTGTTAAACTTATAAAAACTATCAATTTTCGTTCCAATATTGTTACAAGCCAAGTTCAAGGTTGAAATAAATTTGTTCCTATTTTGACAATGGCGTTAATTTCCTTAATTTTTTAATTTTAGTCCCTCATTCGCGTTAATTTTCTTCATTATTATGCGATTTGCCTCTTCATTCGCGTTAATTTAGGTCGCGTTGATTTAAGTTACGTTAATTTAATGAAACGTTAATTTCCTATATTAAATAAGGTAGGTGATTTGCTAAATCAATTTTTTGCCACGAGTGTCATGAATCTCTGCCCGTAACTCAAACTTCGAGCTCAGTTGTGGCGAACCATTGTTATGTTTCAATTGTGACTTTATCTGCCTCTAATTTGGTGCTATTAGTTGCTACGTTATGGCTAAACCGTGTGACAGATTCATTTAACGCTGAAATATTTTCTCTAACTAAACATAGACAAGATTATCAGCAATTTGGAGGGATTCTAGTCATGGTAGAGAGCTCTTACAAACGTTTTAGTATTGCTAATATAACCTAACCAGTGCAAGAATTTCAAGAATGAAAAAAATCTACCTAAAATATTAAGGGCGTTTTTGCACCCAGCCCTTCCATTTACTGACATATTTATGTTCTTGTCTTTGTGTTTTTGTTTTCGTTTTCGGCTTGTTGCAATTGCAAGGCTTGTTATTGTTATGTTCAGAGTTTATATTATCATTTCATGGACAACATTAACATATCTGTCATCTTATTTATACTTTGAACAATTTCATATATAAAATACCATACAGTTATTTGAAGATCAACCCAGTTTTAAATGCAAAATTCCCTCCTCAACTTTTATTTATTTTGGTCTTATGGCATATTTTAGAAATTTAACTTTGTAGATTGGGCTCAGCGCAACTGAACATTGTATGAAAGATGCGCTTTATAAATACTACTACTATTATTATTATTATTATTATTAAAATATTAATAAGTTCCTCAAAAGAATAATTATATATTAAAAATGCATATTACATAAAAATTATCATGTACTTATATGTGGAATTTTATAGCATACTAACTTTACACACCTGAAAGGGTCTCAGAGACAGTCCTGAGTATGTATACGAGAAGTCTCCAAACCAAGCTGTTAGTCTGGGCTGCCTGTGGTATTCCCCTATTAAAAGGAACTCTCGGTATTTCATTTATATCACTCTCATTAGACAGGTACATGACTGTACATCATCTGTAAACATCTCTTCTGTTTCTAACAATACCTTTCGCTTTGACAACTGCATAACTAGCATATGTTTTTGCTACTGATACACAAAATCCGAGGATAAATAAAGTTTATGTATGTATGTATGTATGTATGTATCTATGTGTGTGTGTATGTATGTGTATGTATGTATGTATGTATGTACATGTATGTATGTATAGATGTATGTATGTATGTATGTATGTACATGTATGTATGTGTAGATGTATGTATGTATGTATGTAAGTATGTATGTATCTATGTATGTATAGATGTATGTATGTATGTATGTATGTATGTATGTATGTATCTATGTATGTATAGATGTATGTATGTATGTATGTATGTATGTATGTATGTACATGTATGTATGTATAGATGTATGTATGTATGTATGTATGTGTGTATGTATGTATGTATGTATGTCGAAAGTTAAGGCAATTTGTCTTCCTCCATCTAAACCTATTTTAGATCTGAACTTAAAACCTAGAAAATTCTTGTGTGTACCGGTACGTCTCGAATTCCCGCGCCCAGGAACAGAATGACGGCCGTTGACAGGTTTTGAAGGGAATTCTTCAGTTTGTCAGAAAATATCTGTTTTAGAGGCTCAAGGCCCAAGTAAAATACATTGTACACTGCCGCTTTATCAACATTCGCTGCAATCTTTGAGCGAGAAGCAAGCACCATCAGTATTGCTGCAGGCTAAATCAGGACATACAGTGACTTGATTTCGTTGGAAATCAGGACAGTGACTTGATTTCGCAGGAAATTAGGACAGTTAATAAACCATCTGGCTTCTGATTGGCTGAAATCATTTGCAGGGATGATAATCCTTAGTAAAATGTATTAAATCATGCTAAAAACTGGTCCAATTAAAAAAATATGTTGCACAGTCTGCAACAGATTTTTACGAATCGAGTCAACTCTTATAATTAGATATTGAACTCTGATTGGCCATGTAAAAATAACACCTGTTGAACAGGTGTTATTTTTTCTAAAATCTAATCAGGCCGACAAATCGTAGCATGTAAATCGGCCCTATGGCAATGTTCACACTTGGTGTTTTTAAGAACCACCTTCAAAGACAATATAAACAATTTTTTCTTACAATTCCAGATGGTGACTGAGACTATTTGATTTCTCAACAATTGTTTTAAATATAGAAAACTACAAAACATTCAAATTTAAAAACGTTATGTCAACACAGGTTTGTGAAATTTAAGGCACATGTACCACCAATTCTTTGTGTGAGAATTTTCTGAAATCATTATATGACTATAAAACAATAAAAATTGAGTTCACTGATTTGTTCTTGCATAAAAAGCACATATATAAACCTGTCCAAAAATAGCGTAAAAATGAGAGCCTATAACTAAAGGTTTCTCAGTCATAATTGGATTCATTTGGTAATTAGTATAATATGGACATGTTTATAAATATAAAGATTGAGTTATTCTACACAACTATTGATAAAATTTCCTGATGAGATGCATGGTAAAATTGCTTGTCAAATATATAATATATAATTATAATGAAATTGTAAATGGGAACCTAGTGTGAGTCACCTTTAAATATATAAAAATAATTTTTTAAAAGCACATTCTTGAATGACAAGTTAACTGAACATACTTTGTGTTTCATTGTTGAAATTGTTTACCCTTTGAAATGCTAAATCTTCCATGAACTGACATCACTACCTAATCATGGGATGTTGAAAACAAATGCCGCTAATTTTTCCAACCACAAAATAATTTTCATGTTTGACTAGTGTGTGTATGATGTGGCTGTTATTAATGCACAATGAATTTAATGAATAATAACATACTAAATGCCATAAAATTCAATTCAAATCAGTCACAAATGCTAAAACCAAAACTTATTACAGCTGTTAGTACAGTACCTTTTATTCTAACGTTTTTTTCTTCCCAGGGTATCTCTGCATGAAGCTGCTCAAACATCCACTGTGTTTCCTCCGAAGTAATGAAATTTGGATATAATTTTAACCTAAAAGAAATTATACTTATACAATTAGCTGATTCTTCAGCAACTGAGCAGCAGTGGCAACAACAACAACAACAACAACAACAATAACAACAACAAGAATGACAACAACAACAACAAGAATGACATTTGCAAATGACAAAAATATAATAATAGAGTGAATTGTATTAAATAATTAAGTAATAATTTTAATAATATTACTAAAATAATGATAATATTTTATCAAAGGACTTGCATGCCGTACTCAGTAAGGAGATATCAGAAGGACCCGGCAACTAAGATCTAATATTTTAAGTTATAAAATTCCATAAAGTACAGGATCTAAAATTTACAAACAGATATATAATTAATAGAATATTAAACAATTATAACAACTACAAAAAAAACAGCCATCTAGTATGTTTAATGATTGAAATTCTATAACTAAATAAATATGTTTTAAAAACAAAAAATAATCATCTACTTCAATCAGTTGCATGTACTTCTGCCGCCTGCCTTTTATGCTTATTATTATTATTTTTATATACATAATATGTACAATGAAAGCTCAATATATAAAGATAAAGATAAAGATAAAGATAAAGATAAAGATAAAGATAAAGATAAAGATAAAGATAAAGATAAAGATAAA